>PVHX01001737.1:0-56322 GCA_004024805.1 Geosciurus inauris
ACAATTATCTCACAAGCAGATGACAGAAAATTTTTATTACATTCAGTCATTAGTCTTACCTCCAGGAGAACTGGCTACAGAAAGCTACAGTTTAACATTATAATAGTCAATTTTCTAGGGGGAATTTTCAGAATTTGGGCCATGATGCCAAGGGGCCTTAGTGACTGACAGCCCAAGCATGTGTCCTCTTCTAACCCAGACAAATACCCCTCCCAGCTCCAGACAGGAAATGCTCCAGCAACCCCCTGCAGCAGGTGGGTTCTTTTTTACCCTGGCTGTGAGGAAACTCAGTTACCATCTGTCTCAAGAGACCTTAAAATCCATTTCTTACCCCTTCCTTCCGGGTTCTTTGTTAATCATTTCCATTTTATTGGGCCTGCACTTTCATTATAATCAGTCAGATTATTTTGTCCACCAAGCAAAATACAAAAAGCAAGCAACAGGAATGGAACATCTCCCATTGTACTTGATGATTTTTCCTACACCGTGTGCTCAACTAAAGGTCTGGACACTAAGTAGTCCCTATTGATCACTTGTACTGTTCCTAAATCTCAAAACCAAAAGGTCTATTTCTCCCTCCTGCAAGGTCCACTTAAACTGGTCAGATTCTCCAACTCTTTCAACATGGGTTGAGTGGCCCTTATCCAAAATGTTTGCGTCCAAAAAGTGTTCCAGATTTCAGATTTGACTTTGCAGTATTTGCATAGTTTTTACCAATTGAACATCCCTAATCCAAAAATCTGATCTCTAAAAATGCTCCAAAATCTGAACAGGATGCTCAACCCATAGAAGAAATAACCAATTAAGCAGGCTTCTTGATATACCCTGTGCCCCCTGGTAGTATGCAATGTGGTAGCCTTGTTTAACACAAAATAAATCTCCTTTAACCCAGAATTGTCCTAAATGTCCACCTGGTGACATGAAGCATCACTCTCCCACTCTAATAGAGAGGAACACTAAAAGAAGAAAGGTGCGGGCCCAGTGGCAAACACCTGGAATCCCAGTGACTGGGAAGGCTGAAGAGTGTTAGGAACTTGAGGCCAATCTCAGCAACTTAGTGAGGCCCTATGTAACTTAGGCCCAAAACAAAAAGAGCTGGGGATGTTGTTCAGTGTAAAGCACCCCTGGGTTCAATCCCCAGTACCAAAAAAAAAAAAAAAAAAAAAGGTGCTACCTGGGACATAGAGACACTTAACAAATGTCATCATATACATGAGAATCCAGGCCTGATTATTTTTCCATTCAAAATCAGTTCAGTGCATTTATCAAACACTTGCCAAATGCCTGTTGTGAGCAAGGCACTATGCTCCATGCCATGAAAGAACTCAAGATAAACAATACAGTATAGGTGCTGGCTTTCTAAGGTGATAGGGTTAATAAAATCAAAGCCACTAGATTCTGAACAAAAACATGTACCAGATATTTAAAGACGATCACCATTTCAAGTATTCGCAAATAAATTCATTTGACTCCATTTCACGTGTACCAATTTGGGTCTGAGGGAAAAAAAAGTCACCATGACTATCATAAAGTGGCAAAACTTGTCATAGCAATAAAGATGACCTGGCACTTGAGGAGAACTTCTGCTTACACTGTGGCTTGGATTCACAGACACCTGTAAGATGGGAAGGGCATCATGATGCTCCTTTTACATGAGGAAACTGAAAAGCAGCCCCTGTAAAATTAAAAGCAACTTCCTGATAATTGCTTTTATGCATCTGGTATTTCTTCATGCTAAGAATAAAAACTTCCTCATGCTGAGAAGAGACACCAAGGAGATTAAGACTGCCATGGTCTCTGCCAGCAGAGTCAGCTACGTCTACCCATGTCCATCACCTGGCTTTTGTCTCCAAAACTTGTAACTGCTTCTTTAGGACCAGCAGAGGCAATCTAGCTGCTTTCCCCCAGTTTGACCAAAGTGCAAAATTTCTTTTTTTCCATCATTTGCCTATTTCTTATGCAGATCCATCCAGGCAGGCTTCCTGACCTGGCTGCTGGTAAGAAAACTGAGGTTCAGGGATGAAGCAATTCAATACACTCAGACATGGTAGATACAGAGTAAGGATGCTGAGTCACTGTCTTCTCTCTCCTTGTCTGGGCTCCACAGGGAATCTACAATGAAGATCACTCAGGGAAGTGTCAATATGTGGGCCTAAAAGACAGGAAATGATCATTATCACAGTGACTTAACAAGTACGCAGCTTTACTACACTTTTGACCACCATGCCTATTGTACAGATGAGGAAACTGAGGCAGAGACAGGTCACACTACTGGAAAGTAGCAAAGCAGCACCTGGCCTCAGAAACCCACGTTCCTAAGCACTAAGGACGTCACTCTATTTGTGTGTCAGTCCCTGATTAAAGACTAGAGGCTGAGTGTATTCAGGAAATGCCAGGGAACAGCATGAAGAAGGTACAAAACCTTATAAGGTCTTTACTGGACCTTGTAAGTCCAGAAGTCTAAGTCTCATCAGGCAACATGGGGTCTCCAATCAGTGACTATGGGTGGGGCTGGTGTCCCTGGGGCAACATGTGTTGCCACATGCACAGCCACTGCTTCAGTCCCTCCCGCTGCAGGCTGGTATGACAACATCTGACTCTCATGCTGTCCCTTGCTACTGGCTCTCCTGACCCAGGGAAGAGATCTCCTTTCATCCTCTTCAAGGCTTCTGCTCAGCCCTGACCTTAAACATGAATTCTCTCCCTTACAGCTCAACACTGCCAGATTCTTCACTCTTCTCAAAATTTTGTTTAAAAACATTTTTTTTTAAAAAAAAACCTAGAAAAAAGCTACTCTCCACAATAGTTTTTGTAATACCACCAAGTGCTTCCTTGAAATCCCTTCCAGCACAGCATCACCAAGTTAGTACCTGAAACCACTTATCCCTTCCTGTTCCATCTGCATATCTGATTCCTGTGTGTGTCGACTCAGAAGTTAAGGTCCTTGGGCACAATTAACTTTAAAACCTCAGGTAAAGTATCACATACTCTGACTCACTTCGATAAAGAGCTGAGGAGTCCTGCCATTGTGTCACAAACAGCTGAGAAGGAAACAAGGGTTCACTCTGACCTTTTGTTTTTGATGTCCTTCGCCAATTAGAAGTAGAATATTTTGCCTGCTGCTGTACTAGTTCAACTAAACGTGAAGTTTTCTGTTTATTCCTCTGGGAAACAGAGAGCTCCTCTCACCTGGAATGGCCCCTGCAGCCACATGCGGACTGCACGGGCCAGCCTGGGCCAAGATTCAGACTTAGAGGCTAAATTGCTTTCTCCATGTTCTTAGTAGCCCTGGGCAAGGAGCTGGCACTAAAATATTCTGAACAGTAATTTACAAGGCTCTCATTTCTTTCCTACCAGAATAAAAAGCCACAGAGCTGATGTATTGTGTCATAATTCTTGGGAACAAAACAGTCCCTATACATTCACTTTTCTTCTTTTTCTTTTTGTAATTTAAGGACCAATTCCAAATACTTTGCTTCTTCAGATGCCATGGTTTGGTGTGAAGTTTGATAAAGCACTGGCTTTGATGCTCAAAAGGTTAGGACCTTAAATGACTAATGCGAAATCTGTACAGAAGAAAATATCCCAAAGTCATAACCGCCACCTGCTGTTCTTCCACGTGTCAGTTTACCAGAGCAGTAAAGATTTTGCAAGGAAGGCTAAAAAGAACTCACGTTCCAAAACACCGCATTCCATGATTTACAGGCCTGCAGTACAGATCAATTGTATTTTTCCACTGTAAAGAAAAACCCACATAGCAAGGGGAAGCAGAAAGCAGGTTTCTAAACTCACTGATGTTCCTCGTTTTAAACCAAACTCAGGACGTGGGGTCTCCAGCCAGGGGTTGAGGATTAGATAAGGATTGTCACAGAATGAGTCATCACGCCACCCTGAAGAGTGATCCCATACCCAAAGATAATTCCCCAATTTCAGAAGAATGCTTACTGAGTATAAAGTAGCCCAGCAGAGATGAAAATATAAAATGAAAAGAGCCATGTACTTCTTCTACCAAGAAGTTGTCAGTGCAAAGAAGTGAACTTACCCCAACAGGAACCCAAAAACAAACATCTAGCTTTCCCAAACCTACAGCCTAAAGCTCCTGGTCCAGGAAGGTAAAGCTCTCTGGCACAATTTAAAGTCTATGGGCATACTTTTATGCTCACCTAAAAATCCTAGGAAATCATCAGGATAAAAAAAAAATAGAACTATGGAAATAATTTGAGGGAATGGGCAGAGATGCTCAAGCTGACAGTGTTGATGTCCAGGACCCCAACAGGTGAAGATGGGGGCTTACACCCCTGGGAGGCTCTCTCTGTTCTAGTCCCATCCACCTGCTCAGGCCTCTCTATCTCCCACTATCCCTTTCTGTCACAGGCAAATCCAACATATCATTGGGGGGTAGGGGAGCACCACTCTCCCCAGAACCCAGCCTTTCCACCTGTGTGTGTTCCGCTTGCTCTGCCTGCATTCACCGTCAAATCCTTACATACCCAGGGCCACACAGACCCACAACACAATCCTGAAGAAGTGATAGACACCCCATTCCTCCTGGGCAGCATGGCCCAGACTGCCTTGCATAGACCAGAGGGTGAAAGGATGGAGACAGCGTGTGCGCATGACAGCAATCTGACGCAGAGAATGGGAATGAGCGCAGGTGGGTGCGCTGGCATAGGTGGGGGCACACCTTCCTAGTGGTGTCCTCATTTAGCATTAGCCACCATCCAGGTCCTTTATGTTCTTCCAGAGCCAACATCTGGCACCTGACCCTCCATAATAACCGAATAGACGTGTCGCTCCTTGCCTATTTCCAGGGCCCTGGTGCAAACACAGCACGGAGCTCAGCCACACAGAGCTCAGTATTGTGGACAGAGCGCCCAGAAGTGCCATTGGAGGAGGTGGGAGGAAAGATGAGAGAAGGAGGGAACCTTGGCAACAGCCTCTGGCATCAAACCCTGGAAGAACGCTAACATCTGTGCAGCGTGCACTGGATGCCACCCGAACTCTTGGAAACGCTGCTAGGGCTTCAAAGCCACCAGTGCTGCAGTCAAGAAAGCGCTAATGACACAGCTGGAATGACACCGGAGGTTTTGTCTTCAGACCCACAGGTCATAAATGGAGATCTCCCTTGTTTCTCGGTGTTCCTCCTAGGCATTCAGGAGGCGGTTGAAGCAATAAAGGTGCAAGACTACGCATTTCTACACTTCTTCCATGTAATTCAGACACATCTGCCCTCAACCAGCTCCCAGCAGCTGGTTTCCTGAGACCCTCAGGAACAGCCCCTACCCAGTGTGGCCTTGTGTCCAGCAACCTCCTGTTGGCACTCCCCTGGGCACAGTAGTGAGGGAGCCTCCAGCTCTGCAGGGTTGGACGGAGTCCAGGGCAGCCAGAAGGGCTCTGCAGTCAAGAGCCCTTGACTGGTCAAGAATGAACGCCGCCAGGGGAGCGAGCGAGGAGGATGGGCCTCCAGGAAGACGACGAGGCGAGCACAATCTGGCAGAAGACTGCCCAGGAAAATGGGAGCTGTCTAGTGGACAAGGGTGTCCAGAAGCCAGGCACGGTGGCGCAAGCCTGTAATCCCAGCACTTTGGGAGGCTGAGACAGGAGAATCGCGAGTTCAAAGCCAGTCTCAGCAATGGCGAGGTGCTAAGCAACTCAGTGAGACGCTGTCTCTACATAAAACGCAAAATAGGGCTGGGATTCTTTTTTTCTAGGCTTCCTGTCCTAGATCGGGAGCCCCAGATTTCTGTGCTACACAGGTGCTGAAAAAACCATGGAACACTAAGCACCCTGAAAGCCAGGAAATGGAACCATTGATATTCAGGGATGTGGCCATTGATTTCTCTGAAGAATAGAAATGCCTGGATCCTGCTCAGCAGACTTTAGATAGAGATGTCAGAGATCTACAGAAACCTGGTCTTTCTGGGAATGTCTTCTTATCAAACTCAAGAATTTTCAGCAGAACAGGGAATAAATAAATAAAATAAATGCCAACATGTTCTCTCAACATTCACTGTAGGCATGAACTTTTAAAGACTATCTCCAGTTGTACAGTAGATACTGTAATTCCTCAATTTTAACCTACCCTAGACCTTTTATATTGCTCTCAGCCCCCTCCCCCCAAAAAGAAAAATATCAGACAATTCCCTTCATATGCTGAACAAAATGTTTGGAGAGTTGGCAGGAATTCTCTTTCTTCAGTAAAAATTGTACAGTGCATGACCTCTGCATTATGTTGTCAGACAACACATGAGCATGTGCCACCAAGTGTATCAATCACACTTCTTTATATGAGAAGTTTCCTCGAGCAAACTTCTCACTGTGAGAACTGAACACCTGTGCACCCTGGTGCCTTCTACCCAGCCTTGCTTTGGGTGGGGTGGGAGACTTTTTTTTTTTTTAAACCCTACTAGAGTTAACTCTAGTTTGCTATTCCTGCTTTTCAAGAAAAACTTGCTCCACTGTAATCCCAGCTAGCCTAAGGAACAAAGATAGCTCTGAAACATATTACTAACCAACTTTGATAGAGTAGGAAGCCAAGTAAGAATAAGTGCTGAACACACCTTACACATATTTTACCAAAGTCTTGCTGTTATTCAAAAATACCTGTGCAATTCATATTTGTATTAAGAGCACATTAGACATCAAGATTTTTAAAAAAGTGATAGTCAGCAAAATCCATCCACGCTTCCCAGAACTCAAAATCTATAAAAAGAACTATCATTACCATCACATTGCAATGTCTTTTGCATAAGTGACACTCATTATTACATAAAGACTGCCCACAAACTGCTGAGACACCATGCAAAAGTTGGAACACACAATACACAGACATTTTTCTTTAGTACTTGGGTTTGTTTTTCCACACCTGTAAATCTTAAATTCCACATAAACTGAAATTTTGGTCATTTGCACCGCATCTCAATCAAGTATTACGGCTTTTAAATTAACTTTTCTAAACCAAGAAGTTTCTACTTGTCTTCTCTTGCCCATTGTAGCTGGGCAGTGCTGTGCCCAGTGGCTTGCAGAGTCTGGATGGAAATTACAACCAGCATCCATTTATTCCACAAAGGTCAGCAACATTCCTCATAAAACCTTTGTACCTCCCATATCGGAGTCCACTTCCTGCTCCTCACCCGCCGTTCTGCACCTGTGATCTGTGCCGTGCCCCTTGGACATCCTAGGCCTTGGCATATGGTGCCTCACCAAACCCACTCCACCCTCAGTTCCAGAGCAGAGCTGCTCAGCAATCTTCCCTGCATACAAGCCCCCACCCACAACCCCCACCTTACACACAGATCTGAATCAAATATCCTATCATCCACCTTATGAACAGTATGAGAAAGATATCTAGTCCATGTGTCTATGTTTTTATCTCCTATGATACTAGTGTCCCCTAACTAGTGTCCATATGAAGATACCTCAACCTGAAAGGAGGATGCTGGTGGCAAGTCACAGGACCTTCTCTGACTCCTGCTCCAAGCCACCCCACCTTTTACATGTATCTTGAACTCAGTTCTTAGAGGGCTTGCTTACAATGCGTGTAGCCAACACCATACTACCAAGACCACTTAACATGTAGAATCATAGAACGAGTTCCAACAAGTTCCAGAGATGCATGGGACATCCCATGCCTGGATCCAGAAAGCCAGAGTTGAGGGCTGGTCATGGAGCAGCTCAGCTCCCAGAGCATGTGAGGGCTCAGATCTTCTAAATGCATAAAATCAGACTACAGTAGTGTGTAGCTGCCAAAGCAGCTTCTACAGTCTTGGGCAACATGAACAACGCTATTGTATATGCATTTCCATGACAAAAATCTCACACCATAGTGCACTAGCAGACCACAGCAGGGCAGCTGAGAAGGCAGACTCTGGAAGATACACTTGTAGATGAAAACCTTGGTTTCCCCATTTACCAGCTGCATGAATACTGCCAGGTTCCATAACCTCTCTACGACTTAAATGTCTCATGTGTAAGATGGGGACAAGTGAAGAGTTACCTTCTAGGCCAAAGTGAAGATTCAATGAGTAAGGCAAAGCCCTGACAGTGGTGCCCTGCTCAGATGAAGCACCAAGGGAAAGAGGGTCAGCCATTTGTCATTGTGCCAGCAGTTACTGCACAGTGGCACCAACCATGCCAGGCCCAGCGGGGAGTCTGCACATCCTCACTGCATTTCACCTTCATTTATGAAGAGATGGGGTCTAAGGCCGCTCCATAATTGGGCTCAGAATGGGTTGGGGAAACACAGAAGGCACATGAAGGTCCTGGAGGGCATTGTGGAACACAGGCTTACCTGGTTCCTGTTCAGTTCTAAGTGGAACAAAGGTGATTGTGTAAAACGTACAAGGCAACAGGTTTCACCTCAAAACAAGAAAAATCATTTTCACCAGTGCTGCTGTCCCCAGGGCAGAACAAGGAGGTACAGGGTTCCCTGTGAGCAGGAACCTCAACCAGAAGCCTGAAAAAAAGGCACTTGCTGGAGGGCCACCTGCTTGGACGCTACACCAGGACACCACACCGTCAGGCTGTCACCCAAGCTGGGAGTCTACTATCAGATAGTACATTTTTGAAATGGCAAACCTCTACGAAAAATGGTTCTACAGGGAAAAAAAAAAAAGGAACAAAGGCTGAGATCTCATCTGCCATAAAATAAATCAGGAATGCTATGTGGACAGTGGTTCCATGCTGGGAAAGGGCAACGAACCCAAGCAAACAGAAGGAACCAACAAAAGCTCAGGAGCCCAAGTACAACACAAACAGAAAACATCAAGGGACTTCCACCAGCCATGCCCGACAGATCTCATGACCCAGCAGCAAGGACCTGTGCCCCCCTACTCCTCTAACAACTTACTACACAGCGCAACCTTCTCTGGGCCCCTAAACTATTCAGTTTCAACAAATCCACATGAAGAGCTGTGAGCAAAGACCACCAGAGGAGGAATGAAAGCTGATGCTGAGTAAAAACAATGACCAGTGGCATAGCCCCAGGACAAACACTCTCAAAGTGCCACAGGCATCTCCAGAAGCTCGGGACTCCACACTACAGACTAAATCATGCACACACCCCCAAATTCATAGGAACTCCTGCTCCCCAGTACCTCCTAATGTAGCTGCATTTAGAGATGAGGTATTTAAAGAAGAAAGTTAAAATTAGGTCACTAGAGTGGGCCCTGCTCCAACATGATTGGTGTCCTTATGAAAAGAGATTAGGACACAGACACACACAGAGAAGATGGCATGAACACAGGGAGAAGACAGCCATCCACACACCAAGAAGAGGGACACAGAAGAAATCAGCTCTGCTGACATCTTGATTTCAAGGTTCAAGCCTCCAGAACTACGAGGAAATAAATGCCTACCATTTATGCCACCGGGTCTGTGGCACTCTGTTATAGCAGCCCTGGTAGACCTACATGCTCTCAGAGCTCTTGCTCTTGATGGCTACGCCATCTCGGTCACCTTGTACCTGTCTGAGGTACACAGGAAACCATTTGAATCTGGGGCCTCCAAAGACTCAAGTGTTACTTCAAACCTTCTATCATCCCATCACATTCACTGTTACCAATCTCTTCCAAAAGCTTTCTCCAAAATCAATACCTCATACTAGCCTCATTTTATCTGCTCATTTTTTTCTACAAAACGCAGAATTACAAAATGAAGTTTGAATGAATCAGAAGGCAATGCATTAATCAGGTTTTCTCAGAGCTCAAAATTTTCACATACTAGAGCAAAGGTTAAAGTATTTTCTAATTACTAGGTTGCAAGCTGTACAAGAGTGGGGACCTTACCTATCTGTCCATCACTGAATTCACAGTGCCCGGGATCAGCATCTGACAAGCAAGTGGAGTTCACGAAACATTTGTGGGAATTCAAGAATACCTCCATGGTGGCCCCTAATAATTCATGATGTGTAATGGCTAATAACCCTGATTTTATCAGGGCACGTCATATACAAATATTGAAATAACACTGTACCCCATAATTATGTATATGTACAATTAAAAAAATTAAAGAACTACTTTCTTTTTTCATTGAGACAGTCTCCCTATGTTGCCCAAGCTGGTCTCAAGCTCAAGTGATCCTTCCACCTCAGCCTCCTAAGTGGCTGGAAGTATAAGCATGCATCACTACATCTGTCTAAAATTTTTTAAAAACAAACTCTGGAAAAAAATCCAAGGCAATGCCTTAGGGAATCAAGATTTCTAAGACATAAGGACCTTATTCCCTAGCAGTCTCAGCAGAAGTCCAATGTACAGAATGGCTTTTTTTCTTGAAAAGCTCTTTAGGTGTGGCTTTTATCTAATAAAGCCAACCCCAATAAGAGTCATAGAATACCCACAACATTTTTAAAGGAATTATACTAGCAGAACCTAATTGGTTTGAGCTAAAAGGTACAAGGGCAGAAATATGAAATTCTGTTGGTAAGAAGCAGATTGAGACGCCCACTCAGCTGGAAACAGGGTAACGTTCATCAAAAAGGATACATCTGTGATAAAAAATGCTTATTCTAAAGACAAATTTGAGGTTAGTAGTTATGCAGTCTTAGATAATATATGAATAAGTTTTCCCCTCAACAGTGAAGATTCAAGATTATCCTTCAAATTGCCTTGGATTTTAAAAATGGTTTTTTCTTAGAAAATAATAAAGTCAAGAAATCCAACAAGTCAACTCATAGCCCTGGTTATATACACTAAGTCAGAATTTTTAAAAGGTCATAAATTAGGAACTCAAGAGTTCTTCCCTAATGTTTTTGGGAATACATTCAATCATTCAGAAGAACATCAGAAGGTGCACCATAAAAACACCTCTTACACTGACCTGATTCCTGAGTCTTCCCTGCCTGCCAAGCCCCCCACCTCACACACACACCAGGAAACCACTCTTGGTTTCCTGAGAATGCATCTAAAGTTTCTTTTTGTGGATACAAGCAAATGTGAAAATCAATCTTTTCTCCCTCCTGATGCACAGGTAGCATACTTTACACTCCACTAAGCACCAGCTGGCTGGCCTGCCATTCAAGGTACTATGTCTTGACAAAGGCCAAAATGATAGATGTCTTACAGAGCCTGATAAAGCTCAAGTCAAATGTTTTAAAGGATTATAAGTCAAAATAAAATGTATGCAATTCAGCCACTCAAATTTCAATATCTAAAAGCAAAATTTGCGTGAACCAGGAAGTATGCCCTCATATTTCTAATAGTTATAAATGTGGTAAAACTCGAAATAATCAGAAATCCCAACCACTGATGTAAACAGTAGGCTGTGCCCTGCTGGGTTGCTCCATGATGAACAGTGGTTTAAGGCTGTGCCTAACCTCAAGTTACTCCATTTTATAAAGCAGTGGTTTCCCATGAGTTACTCCATGTTAAGTGTAAGTGCTGACATAGAATGACCTTGTTTAAGATAACCACCACCATCTGCCTAACACAACCAGAAGCCACAAACTGATAAACTGTGCTAATAAATGACCACCACCTGTGAACTTACAGAATTAAATCAATAGCACCGGGCCCATGAGTTTCTCCAGCACAGAACCCTAAATGAAGCAACTCCTTCACGTGACACCCGTAAGAGGCAGGGCACCTCACGACTGGTTGCAGCAGCAGCACACAGAGCTGTCCTAAGACCATCCAGCGAGCACCTCACAAGTTCAAGAGGCAATAAGCCTTCAGTTTTCTTCCTCAGGCCCGGCTCATCTCCCTGTCATGGCTCACTTCAAAACTGCTTGCCAGACCCTGGCCTAGGACAAGTTCTGTGCTCTAACAACTCTGCACTCTAATCAAATTCTTCTGGTTCATAATCTTATCTGACCACCTGCAGTGACTCTTCTGCATTCACATCTGCATGCCGCCTTTGCTCTTTGCACGCAGACTCCTGGACCCCTGCGCCACCATAACCCTTTCTTAGCCTTTCCGTAACCTATACATATCATTGTGTAAGAAGTGATGTGTGGGGTCTGGGATTGTGGTGCAGTGGTGGCGTGCTCGCCTAGCACGCGTGAGGCACTGAGTTCGATCCTCAGCACCACATAAAAATAAAGATCTTCTGGGGCTGGGATTATAGCTCAGTGGTAGAGCACTTGCCTCGCATGTGTGAGACCCTGGGTTCGATCCTCAGCACCACATACAAAGCAATAAAATAAAGACATTGTGTCCATCTACAACTAAAAATATATATATAAAAAAATAAATAAAGATCTTCTGTCCACCTACAACTAAAAAAAATAAAATTAAAAAAAAAAGTGATGTGTGACTTCAGGGTTACAGATAGTAGCAATTAAGATTGGAAGAAACTGATTGCCTGGTTTATGACTACCAGGTGACCCATGAGTTGTCAATGAACTGCCACCAATGAAAATGATGTGGTTTATAAATTTGTTATTCTATAAATTGACATTATGGAAAGACAAATATATGTTAATGACAATTTGCTCATGAAAACTGGACAAGCAACCAAATATAAAGCCTTAAAAACTAAACAATCTAAAACAAATGATCAACAAATTTGTCTTCCTCTAACCCCTAGGGTCAGGTTTCTAGAAACTAAAGGATAGTCTGTGGTTAATCAGTATAAAATTTAAAACCCTTTTAAAGTGTAGGCGGGGAGATTGGCTAGCCCAGAAAACTACAAAAGCCGTTTTAAAGACAGCAAATAGTATCACTGACACTTTACACATCTTGCCAACAAGAGAATCTATATTTCATTTTTCAAATGTCCCTATTTCACAATTCTGTGCTTACAAATGTCAAAGTTCACTAAAGCTGTAACATCCCAGACTCCCCTGCCCTGAACCTTCGGTTGCCCCTGCCTCTGTGAGGTCTCCCATCCTTTTACCTGCTGTTTGTCCCATCATCTCGCACATTTATCTCCCTCCTTCCAGTCTCATGTGTACCTCAGAGGAACAGAGGTAACGATCCTGAGGTGTGCTTCCATGATGTCACCCTCCTTCAGTCCCCTGAAATGGATCCTCACAGACCAGGGGACCAAGTCCACGCTGCTACCTGGCACACTTCCCACCTCTGCCAAACCTGTGGCCTGTACACCCCCCACTCCCCCCACACACACACCAGTTCCTCACACAACCAGATACCCACTGTTAGGGACTGTGTCCCTTCAAAATGCACATACTGAAGCCCTAACCTCCTGCACCTCAAATGTGACCAATTTTGAGAGACTGGAACTTTAAAGAAGAGACTAAGATGTGGTCATTGAGGTGGGCCCTAAGCCAATCTGACCAGTGTCCTTATAAAGAAAAAATGTGGATGCAGACACCATGGATGTGCATGCACAAAAGACCACATGAGGACACAGGGAGGTGGCAGCTATCTGCAAATCTAGGAGGCAGGCCTCAAAAGAAACCAACTTTGCTGGCACCTTGCTTTTGAACTTCCAGCCTCCAGAACTATAAGAAATTATCATCTGTGGTTTAAACCACCTAGCGTGTGGTACTTTGCTATGAAGTCCTAAACCAATAAATCCTCCCCACCTTCCTTTTGCAATGCTAAATCTCACCCAAGTTTTTAATAGTTTTGAGACAATTTATACATGAGACACTTCACCCATTTTAATGTGTATACTACAGGAGTTTTTTTTAGTATGCTCAGAGTTGTGCAACTATCATAACAATCCAACTCTAGAACATCTCATCGTCTGAAGAAAAAAAGAAAAATCCTCAGCAGTCACTCCCTCTCCAACCTTGAACCTCCACTCACCTGTCTACGGAATGGACTGGCCCATCACAGACAACTCACATAAGTGGAATCACTCACCACGTGGCTTCTTCACCATAATGTTGGCAAAGCCCATCCACACTATAACAAGTATTATTGCTTTATTCATTTTATGGTCAATATTTCAATATATAGGTATACCACACTATCCATCAGTTGAAGGACATTTGGACATTTCCACCTGGATTTAAAGCCCTATTTCCATCCCGAAGCATGAGTATGAGCCTCCTCCATTCTCAAAACCCCATGAGACCACACAAATTAAGATCAGCACCTAGCACTAAATTACATAAGCCTTCAGTTTTACCTTAATATGAACCACTACAGCACTTCCTGTACATGCCACTAACTGCACCCTTCTTTATAATCATTGTCTTTTTATGTTCATTTGTTCAGTTGCTAATTACTGAGTCTCTACTGAGTCCCTCTGCTAGATCTACATATTGAATTAACACACCTTTATTCTTGTAAAACTTAAGATTTCTACTTAGAATTCAAGTTCCTAATACATATGCTTTTTGATTCCTTAAGAGAAACTGACAAAGGACATTTAAAAAGAGACTTTGATGAATAAAAATGCTTCCCGTACCCTTATTAGCAATGGTGGAAAAAAAAAAAACAAAACTAGCCAGAGTTCAAGAATATGTATCAGACAAGCAATTAAGTGAACATGCACAAAGTGGAGTATTTTGCCATTATTCATGTTTACTAAAGCTTTAGACAAATGATTTCATAAATTTTAAAGGCAATACAAAAATCCACAAACAGTTCCATCCCAATGTGTTAAATACTCACTAGAAAACTAGAATAAACAATTTCAAGTTGTATATTTCATCCCAAGTTAATCATTTTCTGCGCCGTTCCTTTATAAAATGATAAAGAAATCCTTTTATATCACTAAAATGGAATAAATAGTCCTGCCAAATATAATGAGAGATTATTAGATTAGGGAGCTATATTAACTTTAAGCAAGGTATTTTTCAGGAATTCTATGCAAAACACATTTGTCATAGAGAAACCACCCGGCCATACCAGACAGTTCAGTGGAAATCAGCCAAATCAATTTTGTCTACAATTAATGAAAGTGCAGTGACACAGGGACAAGGGCTCGACTGCACACAGAGATCCAGGAGTGGGGCCAGAAAACAAAGGTCTCACCTGAACAGCAGGGTGGGGAACCGCAGGAGCTTGTGTGTCGTGTTTTGTTTGGACGGAATTAACTCAAGCACCCTTTTGTGCAAATAATAAAGGCCCTGCTTATAAAATGGACTGTGTTCCCAAATTTGTAAGTTAGTGGTCAAACTTGGGATACATCTTCCCAACACAAGTCAGTTTCTAAAACTAGTCTCCTCACAAAGTTGTTCAAGTACCGTCAGTTTTTACTCGTCGGAAGGAGCTGAGAACAGGGCTATGGTGGTAATTATCACATGGAAGCTTTAACAGGCCCAGGCAACTCTTTCTGGAACTCTGATGCTTAGGATTTGGGTGGCTCATGTTTTCCTGACTAGGGACCCCCGTCGTCTGCCACCTCCCAACTCTACTTCCCCACAAGCCTTTTTCTTCACAGCTTGGGAGGTCACTCCATGGACCTGCTGACCCTCTTCTGGGCAGTGTGTGAGAGGGGGTCAGGGAGGAGGACAGTCATCCTAAGTCTACACCAGCAGAGCAAGCCCGCCCCTGGAGAAACTGTCGCATCTCAGACCAGTTCACTCACCTGGGATAGCCTCTGAGCTCCAGCATTCGCCACTACCAGTAAATGATTGCTTTCTTTTCCTTTCTTTGCTTACACTTTGTTAAAGGCCACTCCCCAGGTAGAACAGCCAGGAGTGGCTACACCTGTTGGTACGTGGGGTACGTTCCTAAGAGCAGCAGGTACAGGAATCAAGAACTCTCTCTCAGAAACAGCTGCTTGCTCATGATGGATCATATCGGCAAGCATATCAACCTATCAGCAAGCTCCAGCTGGTGAATACATAACTCACCTTTGCAGACCCACACAGTCCTGGGGGAACAGGACAGCACTGGAGGTAATCCCACTTTAGCACCTCTAACCAACCACAAGCTGCAGGGTCTCTAACACTGTGAGAGCCCAAAACCTCAGAGGCGATGAGGTCAAACCTAAAGCTTTTAGCCAAACTCTAAAACCTGAAGATGCTGCTGCTCATAAGAAATGGCTGGCACACAATGGAGCCAGGTGCGTGGGACCATTCTGAAGTTCCCCAGCTAAGTGGCTCCTTTGGAAGCAACTCCACATCATCCCCTCACACTTCCTCAGAGACCACCCTTGTTTTCCCCCTTCTCTATCTCCACTGATACATCCCTCCAGTGTTTTTATGCTCATACCAAAACCAGTTAAAAAAGGAAAAACAAAACTTCGCAACCCCGCCCACCACCAAACAGCTCCCTCAGTTCCTCACACTCCCCGTCACCCCTCACCCCTCACCCTGAAGCCAGGGGTGTAACCACTCTAAAGTCCCCACCCCATGGAGGCTTGCCACTTCCCAGCTATGACTTCTCTTGAGCCTCAGTTTCCTCATCTATAGATGGGGGATAGTACCACCTACCTTACATGATGTTATGAAATTAAAAATGATTTTTTTTTTAAATCCTAAGGAAAAGACCTGAAACACAGAAGTGCTCAGTGTTTGTTAAATAAATGAAGAAGTGTGTGTACAATGCTATCACTACACTCTTCACCACGGCCATCCGCTCTCCCTGAAGGCTCCACCCCAGAAGCAGGGAATGCTAAAGATGGACTCTCGGGATTGTCCCAGAGTCTTTCATTGTAGATATGAAGAAATGAAGGAAATTAAAATCAGAGGCATTAATTAACTTGCCCAAAGCTACATTATCATTAAACCCCAGGGCTGAGCCAAGATCCCCAAGGAGATGACATCATCCGCATGACCTGCGGCACAACCAGCAGGTTACTGGCTCCTGAGTTATAGGTGTCCACCTTCCAGGCCCCACAGGTACAGCAGTCTGGGCAGGTTGCCACACCCAGCCCTAAGTGCTTCCTCCACCCAGAAGTAAAAGAATACCTTCCAGCATATGCACTGTACACGAACTTCCACCAACACGCCACTCACCCTGGTCCATCTTCCAACAGCCGCATGCAACGGCGTGAAATTAGCAGACCTGTCCAGAGACCGAGCCCCATCCCACCCAACCCAGTCCAGCAACCAGTTTTCTTACCATGAGGTTCCACCAGGCACCAGAAATCAACCTGGTGTGAGTGGCTAGGCCAATGTGGCCCTTTCACCTTTGTTCTCTTCCCTGAGGATGAGAGAAAATCCTGCTGCGCATTACACACCCACCCACCCACACACACACACACACCGTTCTCATTTCTGCCCTCTTTCTGTTCCATTTTCTTTTGTTTTCTTAAATTCAGTAAAATAAATGTTAAGGAGTCAGAGCATTAACTAGAAAGCCATCCTGATCAAGAGGCTGGGAAGCCAGTCACCGTGACGTTACACTAGACTCCGTAAAGACCTGACACTGTTCTACTGAGACTGCGGGAGTTTTTCTACTTAGAACAATTATGGAGAAGCCTGCCCTCCGTCCTCCCTGCCCACTATCAACACAGCTATATGCAAAAAAGCTGTGCTCACATTAATTACTGCAAATCCAAAGCACCATTTTCTAATTTTCTGTCATGAACTACTTTAAGATGTTTTAAAAGAAACCAATGGATATAAGCAACACTACCTTTACAGATGAATTTACTCAGTGTGATGTCCCTGAACTTCCAACAAGGTTTTGAAAATCAGTTTATTTTAAATTAGGGATTTCTGGAGCACAATTCTGCTTTGGGCAGGAACCAGGTAGATACTGACAGGAGGATCTCTAAAGGTTCCATCCAGCTATTAAAACTTCATTTCATGTGATTTTCTTCTTAAGCAACTTTTTCTAAGCAAAAACATTTTTCAGCTTGACCCTATTGACACTTCTTTAGGTCCATGTAACTCCTCACTACAGGGGGCAGCCTGGTATATTATAGGATTGTCAGGGGAGAAGAGATGTCTTAGAAGAAGGATCCAAGGAGTTTCAGAGAGAAGGGGTGATTTGACTCAGAACCAGCAGTGTTCTTGGCATACCTGACAGAAAAGAATTTAGCACACCCCAAAGGCACAGACAGAGGTTTATTTAGGAAAGAAGATACATATTTAAGGGAAAATGGGGTGATCTAAAGAGAGACACCTTTGAGAGAAGGCAAGGAATAGCACTCATGGGAGAATGCAGGTGCATCCTGGGCCTTCCCCAGTAGGAGTGACAGTGTGGGGTGTTAATGTTTACAGAGGGCCAGGGCGAGGGGCTGAATTGGAGGTACAGCTGAACTGGAGCTGCCCAACTTCCTGCCAGTTTTCCCTGCATGCTGCCCTCGTGTTACAAGGGCATATCCCTCAGGAGTTGCAATTGTTCCTGGAAGCTTTTAGCATCTCAGGGGTTCCTGGGCATTTCCCTTAAAACTCAGTATCTTTATTTCAAATCCCTATCTCAGGATGTTCAGTGGGATTCCTGGCCTTGAATGACTCCTGCTCCCAAGTGTGACAACTAAAATATTCCCTACGTTGCCCAATGTCTCTGATCAGAAAATTGCCACCAACTGGGAACCACTGTTTTAAAGCAAATCATTCCAGGGGAAAGGAAAATGGAGCGCCATGGTCCAGACAAGGGCAATGTCCCAGCAGCAGGTTTTATGTGAGGGTTGGCCATGATGTAATCCAGAAGGACTCCCTTGGGCAGGGGATCCCAAACCAGTTCCTCATGAGAAGTACCTGGGAGCTTTTCAAAGCCCTACTCTTCAATTCAGAAAGCTCCATGACGATGCTTGGAATTCATCTGGAAGAACTCCATAAGCAGATACCCAAGTGTAGTTAATGACTCCCACACTCAGTGTTTAGGATTCAAGTGTACTGAGGTCTGCCACGGACTTCGAAATGGACCCAAAAAGAAGATGGCTGGAGGGTGAATGTAAATACAGGATAAACCAAGGACAGTAAAATATCTATTGTTGAATGGGGAGGGGGAATCTGCATTCCCTCAACTTGTCTCCAGGCCTCAATTTTTTTCATAATAAAACACTGAGAGGGAGCTGGGCCCAGCTGTAATCCCAGCAGCTTGTAAAGCTGAAGCAGGAGGATTCCGAGTTTGAGGCCAACCTGGGCAATTTAGCCAGACTCTGTCTCAAAATAAAATCAAAAGGGCTGGGGATGGAGGTTGGTGGTACAGCACCCTGGCTGGGTTCAATCTCCAGTATGACAAAAGCAGTAAACAGGTGGGGTGGGACATTTCTGATAGCAACAGGATTTGATGGAGTGCTGAAACAGCATGGTTCCAACTCCGACACTGGCTGCAGGCCACAGGCTCATCTCACTCCTCTCCTCACCCATTATGTAATGACCCAAAGGTGACTAAAGAAATTCAAGAAAATAGAGCAAAACCTCAACAAGGATTAAAAAAAAAAGCCTGCTAGTCCCTTTCCCTCTGTAGCTCTGCTACTTCTTGCTTCATAGCCTAGCATTCCATTAAAATAAAACAGAGCTTATCACTTTGCCTAATTTTGTTTAGTTAGGTTTTCTCATTATAATCTGAAGCCTGAGGAGAACCTTCCTCATTAGGCTACTGAATTTCTTTTTATCCTTTGCTGCATCCAATTTTAGAAAGGAAGATGTCCTATTATGTATTATGAATAAAGTCACAGGTTTGCTCATTTTGTGACATTTGCTGCCACCTCTGCCTCCCCACATTACAGTTTATCCAACTCAAGTTACTTACACCTTATCATAGTCTGGCTTACTCCCAAAATACACCACCTTCAGTTTGCGCATTTGTGGTCTTCTCAACTTATCCAAAAACCTGACCACAAATAATGGACAAGTAACATTTCCACTGAACCCTGTTTCAAGCAATCAAGGGAAAACTCTTTAGTAATCTAGTTCACTGTTTATCAAATGGTAATTATTTCTCTTGATGTCAGCAACAGTCATTTTCCAGTACTCTGGGCCAAACTAATGATTACTTTGCGGCACAAAACCAGGGGAAAGTAACAAAATACATGATCTCTACTCACAGGAAAAAAAATTGTTCTTACTTCCTGGAGCCTCATACTTGCCACTCTGCTTTTGCTCTCTAGTATGGGAAGTCCCTGCTACTGTGCTGTTCTCTGGCTCTAAAACTCCCTCCTAAAACATGATGTGTAGAGAGATCGATAATAGAAATATGTAGGGGGTTGGGGGCATAGCTCAGTGGTGGAGTACATGCATCATATACACCGTGTTCTGGATTTAATCCTTAGCACAAAGGAGGAGGAGAATGAGAATGTTATGGTTGGGATCTTTAACCATGGATCTCCTGAAAAGCTCTAGTGTAATGCTGGAGTGTTCAGAGGTGAAACGATTAGATTATGAGAGTTGTAACCTCATCAGTGGATCCATCCTTTGGACAGATTAATAATCTGAATGGACTACTTGGTGGTAACTGTAAGCAGGTGGGGTGTGGCTAGAAGCAATAGATCAGTGAGGGTATGATGCCCCTGGATTGCATCTTGTCCCTCCCTCCTTCTCCTCTCACACCCCCCCCCCCACCGCTGCGTCCCAGCTGCCATAAGGTGAGCAGCTGTCTTCCCCAGCACCTTTCCACCATGATGTTCTGCCTCACCACCAGCACAGAGCAATGGAGTAAACCAACCATGGACTGAGACCGCTGAAACTGTGAGCCCCATATCAACTCTTCCTCTAAGTTGTTCTTGTCAGGTATTTTGGTCACAGCAACTATAGGCTGACTAGCACAGAGAAGCAGCAGAAGTAGCATTTCACATATATGCAGGTTTGTTATTATCTGGTCCTAATAACTGCTATCCATCCAGCTGTTCACCCATAGAGAGGTGCCTCTCCCCCGCCGCCACCTGCCACACAGTCTCTAGAAAGCCTTCTTCATATTTTCCACCAGGTACTTTCTTTGGGCCAATCATCCTTTACCCACTGACACTGTTCACAGGCAGCACTATGCCCGAGAGTCACAGAATCCTCTCTTCCATTTCCCAGCCATGTGGGCTCCATGTCCACGTCCTGGTGCACCACTGTCCCTTTCCCTCCAGTTAACCAGAAGAGAGTAGAGTCTGTTTTCTTCACAACAAATGATCCTTGCCTATTTTTGAATCAATTATTCAACTTCCATGTTTCACCACCACCTATGAAGCAGGGCTTTTTTATATACTCAAGATCATATCTCAAGATCATATCTTTTCCTTGTTGTGTTACTTTAAAATGGCTTTTTAAGCCAGGATTACACATGCCACATCTATTTCTTTATTTAATGATAATACTTGGTAGAAAATCCACCCAATGAATTCACCAAGTAAGCTATCTAGTCCTGTTGTTTTCATTCTGGGAAAATTTCTAGTTATCAACTCAATCTCTTTGTTATTGGTCTATTCAAATTTTTAAATTCTTCTTTAGTCATTTATGGTAATTTGTTATCTACATGAATTTATCCATTTCACCCAGGTTATCTAATTTGTGAGCATATGATTGTTCATAGCATATTTTCTTCCACTTAACCTTTTTCTTCTTCTTCTCGGGCTCCCACAGATGTCACATAGATCTCAAAAGTTCTGTTCATTTTTCTATTCTTTTTTGTTCCTTACACTTAACTATCTCAATAGTTAACTTGAAGTTCACTGATTTTTTTTCTTCTCCTAGTTCAAATCTTTTGAGTCCCTCTAGTGAATTCTTTATTTCAGTTACTGTACTTCTCAACTCCAGAATATCTGCTTGGTTCTTTTTCTGCAATAATCTCTATTTCTTTATTTACATTCTCTATTTGGTGACCCATATTCTATTCTTGTATTTAATTCTTTAGACATGATTTCCCATGCTTAAACATATCTATCATAGTTGTTTTAAGTTTTGTGCAATATGCCCCAACACCAGAGCTTCCCTAAAGATGTTTGAATATACTGTTTTTCCTATGTATGGGCCATGTTTTCCTGTTTCTTTGGCTATCTTCTAATTTTCTGTCACAAATTGAAATTTTAAATATAATGTATCGATTCTGGCAATCAGATTTCTCCTCCTCCCCCAGAGTTTGTTTTGTGACCATTTAGTTACTTCCCTGAACTAATTCTGTAAAGTCTGTCGTTTTTGTCATGTGTGGTCACTGAAGCTTCTGCTTAGTTTTGCAGTTCACTAATGACTGAACAAGATTCCCTTAAATTTGAACTAATAAATTTTCTAGCTTTTACCAAGGATCTGTGTGTGTGTGTGTGTGTGTATGTGCGCATGTGTATGTGCGCGTGTGTATGTACACCTGCATGTATGTGCACGCACACTACGGCATCCTTTAATGCTCTGCCAGTTTATAACTCCAAGCTTCAAGACAGCTGGGTACGGTGACACACGCCTATGGCTTGAGAGGCTAGAGTGAGCAGGAGGATCACAAGTTCAAAGTCAGCCTCAGCAACTTAGATTCTGCTCAAAATAAAACATAAAAAGGATTGGGGAATGTGGCTCAGTGGTTAAGCACCCCTGGGTTCAATCCCCAGTACAAAAAAAAGTCAAAGCCAGCCACACGTGATAACTTAGGATAAGGGAAGGAGGGTGGGGGGTGGGAGGCAGGGGGCGGGGGAGGAGGAAGAGGAAGAGGAGGAGGAGAAGAAAGCTATTAAGCAAGCTACCAGACAGGTCAAATTGAGACATTTCTTTGGGAATGGTCCTTGGGGAGAGCTCCAGTTCTACTCTGCCAGTAACTTCTAGACTGGTGATTTTCACAGCTGCCATGGTTGTAAGGCTATTGGTTTTCAAGACCACCAAAGAGGTAGAGAGAGGGATAAAAGGGTACAGTCAAGTTAACACACCACAAATCTCACTCTTCTTACTGAAATTCCAGTATTTTCCTTGAATTATCATTCCTCAGACTGTTGCATATCTTTAATCACCACAATTTTAGAAAACTTGATATTACTGAGCTTTGCCAACTTTCTCACTCTATGGAGTAGATTTTCAGAGGTGCTTACTCTGCTATACAGAATTCCAGGGCCCTTATCTGTATTACTGTGTGAAATGTTAGTGGAGTATTTGCCATTTTTTTTTTAAACTGCTGCTTCTTTAACATCAGAAACAATCCACACAAGATCTGGAAAATTAATAATCACTGCCCTCTATCCAGCCAAACTTTTTTCCAGGGGAATCTCTAGGACTGCTCCCTAAAACTGAGTTAGCAGAGAAAAAAAGACTAGGATGTGGAGTAATTGTAGTAATAAGTTTCCCATGTTACTAAATTCATGTGGACTTCATCATCTGGAAGTTGGTTCCTGGTGAGATGACCTAAATTTCAATTCTAAAATTGCAGGTCACAGCTCCTTTAGAAGCAATGAAGATAAAGGTTTGAATAAATGTGCTCATCACACTGTTAGCACTTACTGAGAGGAGCATACAAAACTAGTCGTGCCTTCTGATAAACTATTCTAGAACAGAGTGTGCAACAGAAACTCACAGGAATGCACACCCTTTGAAAAGAATTAAAGCCCCACAGACTCAAGCTTTGGGGAATAGTATACCCCTATCTATTCAGGGTCAAGGTCGTCTACCTTGCTGACATGTCTCAGGCTTCTCCCATGTCTCCTGCAGAGCAATTCCCAGTCAAGGGAGAACACTTCACATGAGATAATTAGAAGGATCTGTTCACTTTCATCTCTGAGTGACCCCACGTCATATTCTTTCCAGATCTCTCTCACTTTGCACATAACAATTGCTTTCCCATCTGCTGCGATTAAAAACAAAGCCTGATTGAGAACAGGGATAGAAATATTTCTACTCTTTGTGTCAGTGAATTCTGTAGCCCTGTTGCAAAACAGTGCAGTTCCTTTCTGCCTTCAGGAAGCTCCCCTCCCCGCAATGCCCGATTCCCCACCTTGACACAGACTGCGTTCCTGCTGTCACCACCAGCTGCCACCTGAGATCCTCTATTCCTAGGCCGACTTCCCTGGTTACCTTGCCTTGCCCCATCTGCATCCTGCTGTGTGGCATTCCTTCCTCCGGCTTCCTCTTCTGCAGAGGTCACTGGCCACAGACTATACATCAGGAAAGACATATATCTGGCAGCTTTGAGAGCAATGATGGTGTGGCAAAGTCCCCACAGAGAATCCTTTCACTTCCCAGTATAGACTTCCACTTCTTAACTGACAGACCCAAGTACATGGGAACTAGAGGTGTGCCCCCATGGGCTCCCAGTCAGGTATGCTAGTACCAGGTAATCCAGATGTGCCCCTGCAGGCCCCCGCAGTGACTCACCCCACCCCACCTCAGCAACAACTTTAACCAGGAAATGTCAAATTCAATCATCCCATGATAATCTCTCAACGAGGAAAGCAGAAGGGTGTCAGAGAGCTGAGTGGTGATAGTAGAATACTACATTTTTTTTCATTTTTATTGGTTCATATTAGTTATGTATAACATTAGAATCCATTTTGATATAATTATAAATGCGTGGAATATAATTTGCTCTAATTCAGCCCCTAGTATTTTTCCTTCCTCTCCTCATTTCTTTCCCATTTCCTTTCCTCTACTCTACTGACCTTTCTATTTTTTTTAATTAGTGTCTTATGGATGTATATAATGGTGGGAGTCACTATAGTATATTCATATTTGTACATAGGTCAGATTCATTCTGCTAATTTTCCCTTATTCTGTCTCTCAATCCTCCCCCTCAGCCTCCTTCCTCTTCTCTACTTATCTTTCTTCTATTTTGACTACATCATTTCTTTTATCTTTACTCTTCAAAGCCTGAGATCACCATCATATCAGATATATAAACACATCCACAATACTAGATTCAAATACTTCTAAGTAGGTTATGTGAATCGGAACTTTCATCTACCCCTATTGTATTAGTAAACTTTTCATCACTATAATGAAATGCCTGAGGCAGGCTAACTTTATATAGAGAGATTTATTTAGTTCATTTTAGAAGCTGATGGTCCAAACAGCATGGCACAGACTCTGGCAAGGACACGAAGGCAAATGATGGGAATGGGTATGAGAAGAGGAGATGGCATCTTCCACCAGGAAGCCAGACCTGGGTGGCGCTGGGCTGACGCTTTTACAATAATCCCCTTTCTAGAAATAACCAGGATGCCGTGAGAAATACCTTAATCCTTTTCAAGTCCATGATCCATGATCCCAATTGACCCAGGAGCTCCCACTAGGCCTCACCTCTTAAAGATTCAACCTCCCAACCTCCCCACACTGAGGACTAAGCTTCCAACACAGGGACTGTTGGGGGACAAACCCCTCCCCCCATTTTAATAAAGGAATAAACATTGCTTATCTAATCAAAACCATGAACCAGCGAGGTATTTCTTCATGTCAATTTGCTACATTTTATTGTACTTCTCATTGGTCCTCCTGCTGCTCTTTCTTGGCCAAAATCAAAACACATTTAAGTTCAATTTAAGACTCTGGAACTTAAAATGTTTAAATTGATAAGCATATTTAAAAATTTTTTGAAGATAATAAGTTCTGAATTATACCATGGGTATGCACAAGGAGATCTAAGTTTATAATCCTCACAAAAATAAACCCACCCCTGAACAAGCTGGAAGTATTCAATGAGAACTTTCTCTCTCTCTCTCTCTCTCTCTCTCTCTCTCTCTCTCTCTCTCAGCCAGTTATTTAATTTCCTGGTGCCCAGAAATCAATGGCAAAAGTAAAACCCAAACCACCTAATTTCCATGAAAATGGAGGCCTTAAAAAAGAGCTTAAGCAAAAAATGTCACAGATATAATAATAGACACACAAATGAAGTCAATATAGGAGAGAAAAAAGAAAATGTGTGTACATTGCTACTGTGTAGAAATCCAACAATAATTTCTACCATTTCACTTTGGTTATGGTGCAGTAAGATGTACCAAGTTTCTAACATGAAAAAAACAAATAACCCAATCAATGAATGGGCAGAGGAACTGAACAGGCACTTCACAAAAGATATACAAATGGTCAACAAACACATGAAAAAATGTTCAACTTCTCTAGCAATTAGAGAAATGCAAATTAAAACTACACTGAGATCTCATCTCACCTCCAGTCAGAATGGCAATTATCAAGAATACAAATAACAATAAATGTTGGTGAGGATGAGGGGGAAAGGCACACTCATACATTGCTGGTGGGGCTGCAAATTGGAGCAATCACTCTGGAAAGCAGTATGGAGATTCCTCAGAAAACCTGGAATGGAACCACCATTTGATCCAGTTATCCTACTCCTTAGTAGGATAACTAAATCAGCATACTACAGTGACCGCAGCCACACCAATGTTTACAGCAGCTCAATTCACAATAGCTAAGCTATGGCACTAACTTAGATGCCCTTCAATAGATGATTGGATAAAGAAGTTGTGATATATATACACAATGAAATATTACTCAGCCTTAAAGGAGAATGAATTTATGGCATTTACCAGTAAATGGATGGAACTGGAGAATACCAGGCTAAGTTAAATAAGCCAGTATCAAAGAACCAAAGGCTGAATGTTTTCTCTGATATGCGAATGCTATTCACAATAAGGAGGGAAGGGCCAGAAGGCAAATTCTGTGGATTAGACAAAGGGGAATGAAGGGAAGGGAGGAGGAATGGGAATAGGAAAGGCAGTAGAATGAATCCGAGGTAACGTTCCTATGTTCATATATAAATACACCTCCAGTGAAACTCCACATCATATACAACCACAAGAATGGGATTTTTTTAATTAGAATAAATTACACTCCACGTATGTGTAATATATCAAAATACACTCTACTGTCATGTATATCAAAAAAGAACAAATTTTAAAATGTTAAAAAAAAGTTGTAGCAAGTTTTTTCTCTGATACTAACTCTACAAGTTAGTCACGTTATGTACTTTTATAACATTGGGACTTTGAACACTCTTTTCAACAATAAATCATCACTCAATACTTTCTTGGCCTTTCTCTACTAGACTGGTCGCCATTGAGTCACAGATCCTTTTCCAGACAATACTAAAAGGAGTGGGCAGGTGTGCCAGCCCAGGAGATAAATTTAACTTCTAGAAACAGCTTTAAAGCCAACTACAGTGACTAAGATGCATGTTCAACATAGATAAGACCCTTTTAAGGAGCTGATATTGTAAGGTAACAAGACTAACGTGGCTAGTCATCTGTCTGAGAAGGCAGGTTTGATAGAGCAAGGAATACGAAGAAATGTGCTGACCCATGGTAGCCCCATTAAGAGTAAATGCGAGCCGGGCGCGGTGGCTCACGCTTGTAATCCCAGCACTTAGGGAGGCTGAGACAGGAGAATCGCGAGTTCAAAGCCAGCCTCAGCAAAGGGGAGGCGCTAAGCAACTCAGTGAGACCCTGTCTCTACATAAAACACAAAATAGGGCTGGGGATGTGGCTCAGGGGTCGAGTGCCCCTGAGTTCAATCCCCAGTACCAAAAAAAAAAAAAGAGTAAATGCGGGGCTTCCTAAGAAACCACCTGAAGGCAAGGCTCATTTGAATGGCAGTGTCCTAGTATCTCTTACAAAAACAAATAGTCCTTATTTTGTTGTCATTCCTAGCTAAGAAAAACAAAGGATTTTTAAAAGGCAAGAATACAAAGGCAAAATAGGAAACAACTGCAACTCAAAGTGTGGTGGTTGAGACTCAGGGACAGCTGAGCAGGGAGCCAGCAGGGAGCAGCGATGATCGATGATCGAGCTCCACCTAGCCAGGCAACGTTACAGAGCAATGACAATTGATTTTTGTTTGCCTCGAGGGGGGAAAAAAACAGCAAAAGCATTTACCACTTGGAAAATCAGCAAGGTCATTTGATGGTGAAAATGGGAAAAAAAGACTGTTAACAAATGAGAAGATGAACAATTAAATGAATTATGTTTATTTATGGGAGGAATTTTCAGTACCAAACTATCTTTAAAAGTAAAGTCAAAGGGCTGGGGATATAGCTCAGTTGGTAGCATGCTTGCCTTGCATGCACAAGGCCCTGGGTTCAATCCCCAGCAACACCAAAAAAAAAAAAAAAGTAAAGTCAAGACCTGTGCCAGAACAGATACACAAGATGTCTTAGGGCAGACAATCTCATTGTAGATAAGTCACTAGGACCGGGAGATGATCACCCATAATCTGACAAACCACAGCTGTGTAATGGTATCTGCACCAGCCAAGGAGGCTCCGCAACCCATAAGATTCCCTCCCCACTGGTTATGACTTCCTAAACAGCAAAGACCACATCTGGCACAGGAAGGCTGAGGCAATGAGGATCTTTATAAATTAACACATAAGTTCCTCAACTTCAGGGCTCCATCCAAATAACCTCACTGTATAGTAAAAAAAAAAAAAAAATACCATAAGTAAAAAATGCATCTAACACACGGAACTACCAAACATCATAGTTCAGCCTAGCCTGCCTTGAATGCACTCACCACACTTCCATTAGCCAAAGTGGGGCAAAAATCATCTAACACAAGGTCTATTTAATAATAAAGTAATGACATTGCATATTGAATACTCTACTGAAAGCAAGAAAAAGAATGGGTGTGTGGGGATAATTTCATACCAGTATAAAGTTAAAAAATAATAAGTCAAATCAGGGATGACCAGTACAAACACAAGCACCATATGTAACACGGTGTTCCTCCATGATTTCTGGGGCTTCGAGCAGCCCTGGTAGTGATGATCAAGATGGCAGCAGTACTTCTGCTGTGTTTCCAGCTAGCACGACTTCAGGTCAATGTCGTCTTCATGCTCCAGCATACAGTACAACAGAGATCTGAATAAAAGGAATAAAACGACTCGGCACAGCATGTGAGCGGTCAGAAAGGAAAAGTTGTCCTAGCAGCCAGTACTTCCCGTGCATAGACGATAAAGCAATTGTTTTTGTTTGTCTGTTCGTATGTTTGTTTGCAGTACCAGAGAATGAAGTACTTTATTCACTTTACCACTGAGCTACCTTCCAGCCCTTTTTTATTTTTTATTTTGAGACAAGTCCTTGTTAAGTTGCTGAGGCTAGTCTTGAATTTGAGAATCTCCTGACTCAGCATCCAAAGTTACAGGGATTACAGGTGTATGCCATTGCACTCAGCTTGATAATAAAGTTTTAATAAGACACTATCATCTGTTACATTAAAATCATATTGTTAATTTAAATTGTCTACATTTGATATTTTGGATTTCTAATGAATTTGTGTATTAGTTGTGATATTTTAGTGATAGCTTTGGTGAGATACCAACTGTAAACATGTTTATTACTCCTTTTATGTTTAGATATTTGAAGAAACATTGTAGTAAATGTAATTTAAGGTACGACATGCCCCTCACATGCCCCTCATGCTTACTCTCCAAAGGGGGTCTACTGTATTCAAGCTTAAAGATACACTACTCTCTTCCCACTGCAGAAAAGGAAATGCATTGCTTTTCCCAAGGAAAGCAATGTTAGAATAAGACATTCCTTGTGGCCTGGAGTGCAGCTCAGTGATAGAGCACTAGCCTAGCATGCATGAGGTCCTGAGTTTGAGCCCCTCTACTCCGCCCCCCACCCCCATGGGCAAAGATATTCCTCAGTGGAAAATTTTGGAGTAGGGGGAAAATAAACAAAATCAGTTCAGTACTAAGATTCACATTATTATAATAAAACATTTGTATGTTGATTCTTCAATATTATGCTAAACTTAGAAGTGTTCCTTTATTTATCTACCCTTCCTTGTGTTAAAATTTCCTATCACAACTTGTATATTACACATGTGAATCTCAATAAGGAACTGGAAAAGAGGAAATCAAGCTGAAATTCAACACTGCAGCATAATCTAGGCTAGCCCCAGTGACACTGACGTAGCAACAAAACAAGCAGGTTTAAGTTCTTCTTCACTTTTTTGGTCTCAGTTTGTGTTAATCTGTGTACAATTTAGAAATGAACTCACTATAGGTCCTTCCCACCAGAAAGCTTGGAGCCGGTTTGCTTACCAAAATTCATGACCCCCTTGCCTGAACTGCAGTGTCCCCAATCTTTAAGACCACTGCTCCCGCAGATGAAACAGGCAAATGTCACACTCCCCAGACAGTTCCAACCACCCAAGTTCCCCCAGGCAAGAAAAAATGAGACTTGGGACACCAGAGAAATCACTCCCACAAAAGCAACTATCTCAGCCTCAATCACGCAGCCTCATTCAGAGCTCCATCCAAAGACATTGAAACACAGACATAACTGGATGGGATATCATGAAGAGTTCAACTGTGAGAACTCTGTCCCTAAAGGGCCAGTATGATGGGTCACCAAGGCAGGCTTCTAACACATCCACAATCTTGCCAGAAGTAGGTGGTAAGCAGCTACTTACAGGGCAGCAGCTGAAAGACCTAGAAAACCCTCGCTCTAGCTTGAGCTACTATTCTTAGAAGGGCTCCTCGCCTCTGGCAAATCAAGGTATTCTTAATGACTCAACCACTTCTAAATCCAGGGTGACTCCCATATGACCCCATGAATTCCTCTATCTTTTTAAAAAAATTTTTTTAGTTGTTGATGGACCTTTATTATTTTTATTTATTCATTTTACATGCGGTGCTGAGAATTGAACCCAGTGCCTCACACATGCTAAGCAAGCACTCTACTGCTGAGCAACAGCCCCAGCCCTCTCCCCTTTCCATCTTATCCCTTCTCAAAGGGACAATCATCAATGTGAAAGCCTGCAACAGTTCACATCCACAGAGAATAAGCTGGGCTTTATGTTACAGCTTTTATGTTTTATCATGCCTTAATTATAGAAGGATTTTTAAAGGCAAAGCAGTAAATTTTCCCATATTTATATCTGCAGGGGGAACCCAACACCTAAATGATGATATTCCTTTGAACTACCTGCTGCCAAGTTCTTCAGGATTGGAAAATTCGATCCACTGCAGAGCTGACTATAAATAGCCACCTTCCTTCCTGCCTGCCTGCCATCTCGGGTCTAGAGCCACCACCACTGAAAAGCACCCCACAAGCTCACCTGTACCTTCCCTCACATGACTGCTAGAAATGAAGGAGCAAGGAGAAGAGGGCACACCCGGATTTGGACATATGAGGACCCGGGTTCAAGGTCTGCTTCTAGCACTAACTGTATAGTTTTAGCCAAGTGACCCATCCAAAGCCTCCGTGTTCTGATAAGAGCAACAGGACACATGGTATGACCTCACCTCATCAGCTTATGGGTTAATTAGATAACCATGTGGAACTGATAATATACCGGAGTAGCCTTTCTCAATGCCAGACAGTTGCCACGGAGGCAGTAAGATTAGCAGCAACCCTGGCCTCCACCTACCAGATGCTGGAAGCACCTTCCAAGTTGTGATGATTAAAAAAGTCTCCAAGCATTGACAGAAGGCTCCTGGGGAGAAGGAAGGAATCCAAAGAGCCCTCAGCTCTTAGAACCACTGCTCTAGGTATTTAGTAGATGATGGTTTCTTCCCTCCTCCCACCCACATAGTCTTCTGAAGCAAGAAACCTGGAAGATTATTCTGGATGCCTCTTTTTTCCTCACCTAATTAAGTGGTAACCAAATTCAATGGGATTTCCTCCTAAACACCTCTTGCTTGTATCCCTTGCTCATTTCCACGATCACCACCACCAATCCTGCTGGGACAGCTCCACACCCTTCTAGGATTGTCTGATTCAAATCCATTCTCCCCAGTGCTGTATGGCAAGACTCCTTCCTTCCTTCATTCATCGACTTGAACCTCACACATGCTGAGCACACACTCTACCACTGAACTACATCCCCTCACAGTAAACTTTAGAAAATTGAAGATCTCAACAGATTTCTCAAAGTGCCTCAAGCAACAAAGTCCTGAGTTCCTTGGTAAGGTCCACAGGCTATTGACATTCAGCCACTTCTTCCCCTGACTTCACAGTCTGGCTGCCAGGCCCCAGCTGTGCCCTGCCCTGGGGCACATGCCCACTCTGAAAAAAATCACTAACATTCCCCAGCATGATGGTTCTACTCATGGTTCCTGGAGTTGGCATGCCTTGGTTCAAATCTAAGTCCTGCCACTTGCTAGCTCTGGATACCTCTTTGTGCCTCAGTTTCCCCATCTACAAAATGGAGTGAACAGATCCAGCTTTGAAACACTATCATAAAAATTTGTATTCATTTTTTGAAATTTATTTTACTGATAAATACAATAACATGTTAATGCGTACACATTTTGAAATACATATCCACTGTGGAATGGTTAAATCAAGCTAATTAGCATAAGCATACCTCGCATACTTATATTTTGAGATAGAACACTTTAAAATCTACTTTCTCAAGAATAGAAGGGCTGGGGATATAGGTCAGTTGGTAGAGTACTTGCCTCGCACACACAAGGCCCTGGGTTCAAACCCCAGCACCAACACCAAAAAAAAAAAAAAAAAAAAAAATCAAACACAGTACTTGAAATAACTGGTTTGCTGGGTGCAGTGGCGCAAGCCTGTAATCCCAGTACTATGGGAGGCTGAGACAGGAGAATCACGAGTTCAAAGCTAGCCTTAGCAATGGCGAGGTGTTAAGCAACTCAGAGAAATCCTGTCTCTACATAAAACAAAAAATAGGACTGGGCATGTGGCTCAGTGGTCAAGAACCACTGAGTTCAATCCCTGGTACCAAAAAAAAAAGAATAAATACAATGATAACCACAGTTGTCACACTGTACAACAAATGAGCCTGTTCTGTAACATGTTTACATCATTTATTATGGATGGCACAAGATGGGCTGGCAGGTCCCAAATGTCATACCAACCTTGCTGCTCTAGGGGGAGACGTCTCAGTTTTTTAGTGTGCTGTGTTGGCTTAACACTTGGGCAGTAAGGACACTGCTCTCTTGGTCAGGCAGCATGAATCCTGGGATCTGGAAAGAAATGTCAGTTCCAAGCAGCAGACCTGGCATCAGCAACAGCAGTTCAATCATTTCTTTGCCCTTTTAAGAAGGTGGTGAAACTATCAGAAGTGAATTTGTGCCCCTCTTCTGATGAGCATTAACTGCCTCTCTTGGGGATGGAGAGATGGAAAGTTTTTTCACTTAAAATTCTGCACAAAAAGAATAGTTAAGAATAAAATCCTAAGTAATGGTATAGATGAGAAAACAGGAGGGGTAATCCGTAGCATTCACAAGAATCTTTTCAAAGATGTTTTGTTTTGACCAACTGATCTCATGAGATGGTCTGCAATCTCTGCTTGGAGAAAATGCTCCAGGGCTGAGCTTGGGATGGGGCACCTGCTCTGAGGAAGTGTCTCGTCTGTCTAAGCCAGGCACATCAACAGAGGATTGCTAACTGCCATCAGGGAAGGCATAGAAGGACTAAGCTGCAAGGTGCTTTTGAGTCTAGAGTGTGAAGATGGGTGGGGAGACAGGGTATCTGGCTTGGAAGAGTGATCTCTGAGACAAGTTTTAGGTGCAAATATGCTAGCAGCTGCAATTCTGGAAGCCCAGCTTTCCTTGTTCCCTGACCAGTGCCCAGGCCTGGCTTCCAAAGGTCACTCATTCATTTCCTTTATGCTTCAGTTCACTGGAATCAGTTGCTGTTGCTTGCGATCAAGAAACCCACAATGGCCAGGCATGGTGTCACACGCCTGTAATCCCAGTGACTCGGGAAACTAAGACAGGAGGATTGCAAACCCAAGGCTAGCTTCAGCAACTTAGCAACTCAGTGAGGCCCTCAGCAACTCAGTGAGACCCTGCCTCTAAAGAAAATATAAAAAAGGGCTGGGGATGTGGCTCAGTGGTTAAGCACCCCTGGGTTCAATCCCTGGTACCAAAAACAAAACAAAACAAAAAAGAACCTGACAACATCACTGGGGGTGCAGCTCAGTGACACAGCACTACCCAGCACTTGCAAGGCCTTGGCACTGCCAAACAAGAAAAAAGAACTCTACAACCAATCTCATGTCAAAAAGAAAGGGTGCTACAAATAAAACTGGATGGGCTAGCAATGGGGAGTAACTGGTTGTTGAGTAAGGTGTTTCGGTTTCACAAAATGAAGCCTTCTATAGGTGGACAGGGGTGATGGCTTCACAGCAACGTGAATGCACTTAGGGCCACTGAACTGTATGCTGAAACAAGATTAGGAGGGTAAATTTTATGTTATATGTATTTTACCCCAATTTAAAAATTCCTTTAGAAATTAAAATAGCTGAGTGGAGGGAAGGGTCAAGGGTACTCAGAGTCCACAATCACAGTCCAGGGAAGATGGTCATTCTCTAAACACCAGAGCGAAAGCAGCCTGGCTTAAACTTCCCATTGTCTGCTGGACCCAAACCTCTTCATCCAAGACTATTTCAAAGTTGCCTTAAGGCAAATGTAATGGAGATGAGCAGGGGCGAGAGATCTGATGCTAAGACTCAAAAATTCCCACAGCCAGAGACTTCCTCTACATAAGATCACTGGCTATGGTTACAATCCATGGAATGGACTAGAAGCAAACATACCCAGAACCCAAGTTTTCACAAGAATAGTTTTGTCAAAGAAAAGAAAATCCCAGCTAAGGCTAAACACCAGTCTAAGGCTATTCAGCTGATACAACCAACCCTAAAGCCCCTAACTCAGGTCAAGCAGGATCCAAGAAAAGGAACTCTGCCACTGTCCTTCCCATCCAGGTGCATCAAGGGAAAATGGCGCACCAGCAGCCTCCCAGCTACAAGGCCAGCACTCCTGGCTCCTCCTGTTTGGCCAGTGACTCAGTGCAAGTTCTCCTGTCTTCACCTCCTCCAAACAGGTTTGCTGCACTTGTCATGTTCTTTCTTCACCACTGCAGGTTGAATGTTTTGAGGAATATAACCTATCTGGTTACAAGTCACCATATCATTCTAAAAACACTCCCAGCAGGTATAAGAAAATAACAGAATATCACCCAGGACCCTTGCAACACTGAGATAGGTATACAGGTTGCCTCTGGAGGGAAGGGCATGTGCATAAAGTCAAGGGCATGCTGGGGGGTAATGATTATCCCAGAGGTAGACTATAGGTCATCACAGCGGACCAGACCAGCTCAGGGAGCGGGGGCAACCAAGGTCATCTCACTCCTTGCCACAGCTGGTTGAGGGGCAAGTGGAGCTACACCTCAGTGGGCCAGCAGGACACAAGAAGAACCATCCTGGGGGAGTCTGGGAATTAGACATCCTTGAAGTTAACTGAAAGCCACAGGAAGCCATTCTCTTTCCTCTACAAGTAGTAAAAAATAAAATAAGAGTATGCCTCTGATTGACAACAGCAGCCACACTTGGACGAATAAGGCTTGGAAAAGAGCCAGCCTGCAGGTGGTAAAGCAGAGAAGAGAACAAGCCCCTTCCTTGATGACGTCGCTGAGCTGGCATACCTCCCCATTGTCCAGGTGGATGCTCCCTAATGGACCCATCATAGCTAAACAAGATAGTCCCCATGACAACTATCAATAATGTGTCATAATGCCTGGGCACCATAATGCACAAATGGAGAGGGGCCAACTCAAGTCCCACAATTCTAAGACACAACAACTGTAAACTGTAACTAGCAAAAGGGTGAGCACAAAGCGAGGGCAAGGAACCCACCAACATGTGAAACACATGGACTGTTAGCATGCATCCTCACTGCAGAAATAGGGAAAAGCTGAGGCAGGGCCATGAGCATTCCCATCAAGGACAAGCCTCAGATTAGAAGTAACATGGTATTTGTCAACTCTGCCCGTTTGTTTGGGAAGGGACACACTCCAGGTCACATTCAAGACTTAAAGGACATTACAAGTCAACAAACAGATAAAATAGAGAGCTTATTGGGGGTTGGGGGAATAGGTCAGTGGCAGGTCACTCACCTGCACGTTCAAGGCCCTGGGTTCAAGGCCCAGCATCCCCCACCACCACCAACAAAGAAAGGATAGTAGAGCTTTGGCCACTTAAATATTTGTATTTGGCCACTTAAATCTATGCATAGCTATCATTCTGGTATCTAAAACCATTCACCAAAGGTGGTGGCACATGCCTATAGTCCCTACTCAGGAGATTGAGGCAGGAGAATCACTTTGACCCATGAGTTCATGGCCAGCTTGGATAGCAAGATCCTGTCTCAAAATTAATAAATAAAAATAAAAAGTATTAAATAGAGTGATAACTTTTGGGTTTTGATCTCTAACTCAAAATCCGTGAAAAAAAGAAAAAGAAAGCTAGATTTGAGTTTGACCACAGGTCATCATTTTCATAGAGCGCTCAAATAATTCAGGGAACACAAAACACTACTAAAATTAATTTTATGCAACTATCATGCACAAATATGAAAATACAAATATTAAGTGTTTACAGAAAAATAAAACATTTTATAAGCTGTATGCAAAAAATTCGATTTAATTTATTTTGAAAAAATGCTCATTCCTTTATCTATCACTCTATCTCCCAATTTGGAGGGAAGGCCCTAACAGGCCAGTTCAATGGCACTGGTTCCAGTGGATACAAAGCTCAAGGCCACCCTTGATAAACACATGTTTTATTAAACCAGCTTGAAATCAACATTTGTACCAAATGAATGCTCTAATTTTTACCCAAATCTTGAAGTACATGCATGGGGGGGGGGGCATTCTACCTTATTTTTATTTACTTATTTTATTAAGCATTATTTTAATTGCATGTATTTATGAGATGCAGTGTGAGAACTCAATGCACACATGTAATGATCAAATCAGGGTAGTTAACATCTCCATCTCCTTAAACATTTTTTAAATTTCTAATTAATGTGTAACCATTGCACATATTTATGAGGTTCAGTGTGAATTTAAATACAGGTGCACAATATATATTGATCAAATCAGGGTCAGTAACATCTCCATCTCTTCAGCATTACTTTCTGTTTGGAGCCTTTGAGTTCTTCTCTTTAGTTATTCATAAAATATACAGTAGGTTATTATGAACTATAATTACTCCACTGTTCTACCTTACTTTTAAATTTATAGTAAGAAAAAAAAAGCTTATTACAAGAATAAAAGACAATACCTATAATCAAGAATAAAAGAATAAAAGACAATACCTATAATCCCTTTGCTCAAAGATAACCACCATTTACATTCTGGGATACACTCCTAGTCTTTTTTTGTATGTGTAAACACTTTTAACCACAATAGGATTCTACAGCATCACTGTTCTGTAAACCACTGTCTCTGCATACCACACCACTGACATCTTGTGAGTAAATGTTCAACATCTCCCCTCCCCATCCCCCACGCCCATGTAGTCTTCTCCATCTCACTTCTCACAGAAAAGGAACTAAAGCTCAGACTTAAAAAACTGTTATCTTTCACTAATAATAGTCAGTGAAAACCAAGACCTCAACTCCAACACAGGCATGGCCTGCAGGGCACATACCACTTTCTCAAGAATCAGCTTAAACATACTCCAGAGCTGATGATCAGCCTAGATTGCTCAGCTCCCTCTCCATACAGTTCTGCCCAAGAGCGAAGCTCCTGTACCCTGTGGCTTTAGGAAAAGGGAGACACAGATGGCCAGACCAAGTTCACAATCAACTTACCAACTGTAATCATAGTTGTATGCAAGTACCACACAATGTATGCAGCATAGAAATCAGAGGAGGACAAAAGAAAGCAATCTGATTTTCTGTTTAAACTCCGGCTCTTCCCTTCCCAAACCACAATGGGCAGAGGAAGTCAGCATTATGACGAAATCAAAGCCAACTCACTTATTAACTGAGAGGGAGAAATGGAGAGCAGAAACATGAAGGCAGAGTTTTTAAAAGACTGACGGCTCTGCAGGCAGTAAGGATGGTTAGGGCTGAATCATGCCCAAGTATGCACAACCTTGAATTCCTTGGCACACACACACATTTTACTCATTACTAAATAGTTAATATTGGGGGAGGGTGGAAAAGGGAGTCTGGATTTGATCACTGCACACTATATTGTGCATGTGTTGAAACAGCACTCTGAACCCTATTAATACATACAATTAATGTGTTAACCAAAAATCAAATATGAAAACATAAGTTGCCATTGAGTGCTCACTACACAAAGTGATTCTCTAAATACATCAGGCTGCCTTTCATTTTTGTAAAAAAATTCTTCCAAAACTTAAAAAGCAAAAAAACACACACAAGTAAATAAAGCTAATCCACCTGATATAAACATCTTCAATGTCCTAGAAAAAATAACAAAAAGCTCTTTGTCACTTCTATTACTTGTGGTCCAAAGGCTGTCCTCACTGGATTACTTACATTGGCCAAACATAAATATAAAACTCACTCACTGGCCAAAACATAAATATAAAACTATATCATGGGGGCAGTCTAATAAACTGTTCAACTTTGTATTTCATTCATTCATAACAGACGTGCAACTGGAGCAACTCAGTGTGACCACCCATCAGGTAGGAATGTGTTGGCCACTGTTCCAAACTCTATTACAACAATCTCAATGTTTCATCCACAAGAGGAAGCCCAGCTTTACAACACACTTTATTTCTTTTTATTTTTTATTTTGGTACTGGAGATTGAACTCAGGGGCACTCGACCACTGAGCCACATCCCCAGCCCTATTTTGTGGTTTATGCAGAGACAGGGTCTCACTGAGCTGCGTAGCACCTCGCTGCTGCTGAGGCTGGCTTTGAACTCGAGATTCTCCTGTCTCAGCCTCCCTAAGTGCTCGGATTACAGGCTTGCGCCACGGCGCCCGGCTTACAACACACTTTAAAAATACATTTTAGGGGCTGGGGTTGTAGCTCAGTGGTAGAGCGCTCGCCTAGCACGGGCGAGGCACTGTGTTCAATCCTCAGCACCACATAAAAATAATAAACAATAAAAATAAAGTATTGTGTCTGCCTACAACTAAAAAATATTTTTAAAAAATACATTTTAGGGGGCTGGGGTTGTAGCTCAGTAGTGGAGCACTTGACTAGCAAGTGTGTGGTACTGGGTTGGATCTTCAGCAAATCATAAATAAAATAAAGGTACCATGTCCATTTACAACTACAAAGAATATTTAAGGAAATACACACACACACACTAAATAGTCAGGTATGGTGGTTCACACTGGTAATCCCAGTTACTGAGACTGAGGTAGGACGATTACAAGTTCAAGGCCAGCCTTAGTAACTTAATGAGGCCCTGTCTCAAAACTAAAAATTAAGTTATGAAACATGTTAAAAAAAAACTTGCACCCAAATACAAAAGAGAGCTGGCTCTGAGTCGGGCTGAAGTGGGAAATGTGATTAGAACATGAACACTGTGCTAGCTCAGGCAGGACCGCCAATCAGGGCCCCGCTCCAGCCCCGGCCACTGCACCATGGTCTCTACCTGGTAGGCAGGAGGTAGAAACATGCCAGACCCACCAACACTTCACTTCAGCAGGCCTGGAAATTGTGGACCCCAAGAGCCCTGACCAAGGGACAAGTGACAGTATGTCACCCAAACCAGCAGCAGAACAGTTCATAGCTTCTGGCACCAAAAGAAAACTCACCTTTGAATGGCCCTGTTCTCTGGGTGAATAAGAGGTATAAGAATACAAAATCTCTTGGCCTGCCTGCCAAGAAGTCACCAAATACTGAATTTGATGACAGTCAGGGAATCGGAGAGCCTTGACATTAAACTCAGTGAGTTCTGAATCAATACAGGACTCTGTGGAGTCAGGGACAAAAAGTCCACTGAAGTGTCGAATTTAAGCTAGTTACCCCAGATACACTTAGGGAATAATACAGTTCTTCCCACCTCAAGGCCTCACAGCGACAGGAAGCATGGGGACCACTTGGGTTCTGAACAAAACATTATACTCTAATGAGATTCTAAGTGACCCGGGTCATTATACCGCCAAGCTCTCTGCAAATCCTGAGTTGGTCTGAGCCACAGCCCTGGGTCAGGAAACAAGAACCTCTCCAACACTGCAATTAGCAATTATTAGTTTCCTCTCCAAGTCAAGGACAGTAAGTTATGGAAAGGTCCACCCAACAAAACTAGAAGTATTCGGAAGTCCCTACATGCCCAAGAAAAAGGACGTGACAGCATCCAAATCTCTCTGCTTAGATGCTGCTGGGATTTCCTTCCCCAAATCCAAATGCACATCCCTGACTCCTAAAGCTGCATATGACCAGAGGAAGAGAAATCCTGGAAACTTAGAAAATGGATGGTTCCTGATACTGAGCCCACACTGAGAAACATCACTGTGGGTGTTTTCATTAAATAATTGATTCTTTTTATGTTTATAGGAAAAAGCTGTTTTCTAAATCTAGATGTTTTGTTCTCATCTCTAAATCATGCTCTCATTTCCATATTCCACCAACAAGAAACAAGCAAGCCAACAGTAACTCTAGTCAACAATACAAACATTGCCACCTATAGTCAAAAAATGAAATATATTTGTTTATACTGTGACCTGGAAGGGAAACAATATAAAAACAGAAAGTAACATTTTGTTACACTTTCCATGCCCTTCATTAAGCCTAACACTGGAATACTTATCATGATCATGTGACAGCACGAGTACATTATTTTGATCCTCCTTAACAAGGACTTTCAAAAGATAAATGTGTAGTTTGCTTTATTGCTAGTTAACAAATATCTCAAAGTCTGGCTCAGCAGCACAAGCCTGACTCCCTGATACTTGGGAAGCTGAGGCAAAAGGATCACTTCATCCTGGAAGTTCAGGGCCAAAGTGAACAACATAGACATAATCTCATCTCTTAAAAAAAAAAAAAAGTCAGTAAGACAAACTCACTTATTCAAATACTTGTAACATAAAAAAGTTTGAAAACTCATGTTAGGTTTAGAGTTTTTTTTTTTTGTTGTTGTTTGTTTGTTTGTTTCCTCCTGGTGCTATACAAAATTCAAGCACAAAAATAAATCCGTTTGTTAAGAACCTTTTACTTCAAAAATGCTCTCATTTTATCACATATAGCCATGTTTTTATGATGCCATTTTAAATACTACACAAGGAAGAGAGAAGGATAAATTACCAATGAACAAAGTTTCTTCTACTCAAATCAATGCAGAAGCTATTTAGCTGAAACTATGTATTATTGCAATGTTACATACTAAAACCATTTGTCATTTTTAAACAATGTTATTGAGATGTAATTCACATCTAATACATTTGGCCCATTTAAAATATACAACTCTGGCTTTTGGCACATTCTCATGGATTTCTTCCCTGAGATTATTCATTCTTCTCCTCAATAAATATATCTCAAGCATATTGAGGATCCCCAAATCCCAAAACCAACTTTCCCAAGTAAGCTTCCCAGGGAGGAGAGTACCTACTGCACTGGAGAGAAACCTAGATATCAGGATATGACTTCTCTAAATTGTGTTCTGCATGGTAATAAAGCTGCAATCATCTGAACATTCCCATTTGGCCACTGTCTTCACCCCTTTAAACAAATTTATTTTTATTCCTTCAGTTAAGGAAACTGCTTTTCAGTGATGAAATAATTCAAACATTCTGACTTAATAAAACTGAAAATGATATAAACAAAAATGTCAAAATGTATAAATTTCACAGACATGACATCCTTGAAAGTGAATTAAAATTTCATGAGTGTAGAATTTAAAGCAATGCATAATATCTGCCAATTTAAAATACTGCATTGGGCTAGAGGTGTAGCTCAGTAGCAGAATGCTTGCCTGGTATGTGTAAGACCCTAGGTTCAATCCCTAGCACTTCAAAAACAAATAGCTACTTGTAAATGTCACCATAAAATGTCGCCCTTTTTAGATATTCTTAAACATTAGCAACCATGGCATGGACTCCGAGATTGGTGGCCCAGGTCCTGGGTATACTGCACATCATGCTGAGCCCGACACAGGCATATAGAGTTGGCATGACTGGCAAGACTTATCTCTTATCTCTTAGAAAACTGCCTCTCAGCATCCACCTTCAGATGCAAATAAGATATACACTGTAATCTCCAAAGGCAGTCTTGTCCTGGCCATTTTGCACAGCTCAAAGATGGCACTAAGGGTTTGTGAAATAGTCTCTTAAATACATATAATACTTTTTTTTTTAATATTTATTTTTTAGTTGTAGGTGGACACAATAGCTTTATTTTTATTTTTTTATGTGGTGCTGAGGATCAAACCCAGTGCCTCCCGTGTGCTAGGCGAGCACGCTACCACTGTGCCATAACCCCAGCCCCATATATAATACTTTTTAAAAATTAGCAAGCCAGGTGGTGGCACGCACCTATAATTCCAGCACTTAGGGAAGCTGAGACAGGAGAATCACGACTTCAAAGCCAGCCTCAGCAATGGCAAGGCACTAAGCAACTAAGTGAGACCCTGTCTCTACATAAAACACAAAAAAGGGCTGAGGATGTGGCTCAGTGGTCGAGTATTCCTGAGTTCAATACCCAGTACCAAAAGAATAAAAAATAAAATAAAATTAACAATTATTCTTAAGATTTCTCCTCTGTTAATGCCCATATAAGAGCATTTCCCTCTTCCCTTTTCTCAGAAACAGAACGACAGAAATCTGCCTTAAGGGTGCTTTAACAGTGTTGGATTGACCAGAACAAATTAAAATAAGTTTAAAATAAAATAAGCAAAAAAAAGTGTTGGATTGCGAATGGGGGTATAGCTCAGTGGTAGAGGCCCTGGGTTCAAACTTCAACACTTGAAAAAAGTGTTGAATGATTGGGGCTATTACATCTGATGGCATGGGGTCATCCCAGGTTCTTAATTACTATAATTTATCCATTCTAAATCATCATTGTTTTCACATTTTAACATCTCTAAAATAAACATGCTTCATAAAATTGACAGCATGTAATTTGACAGCATTTGTTCTTAGTGGTACGTAGAACAATGGTGCATCTTAAAATTGACTGCACCTTAAAAGTATAAGAAATATGGTGAAAGAAATGTTTATGCCAAAGATCGACCTGAAATATTTGTTATGAAGTTCATAGTTACATCCAAATCAGCAAAGAGACACCTTACAACAACAGGGAGCAGTGGTGACTGTAGCAACTACACATACCTCTACATCCCAAGAACCATAATTCAAAGCCACTCATTGTTGCCAGGTGAGAAAGTTGCCCCAATGAAGCTAGATTTTTCTGAAAGTGCTCAAGCTTTAACACTATGGAGACCACATTAAGCAAGGTTCCTAGTCAAATCTAACCCAGGAGCATCAGTTTGCAACCCTCGATGTTTGTCTGTTTTACATCATCATGAATAACCTAGCTACAGACCTTTCAAGATGCTTGGAAGAAAGGAAAGACCATTCAGCATATTAAAAAACAATGGCTCTGGAATCAACAGAACTGGTCTCCTAACTTTCTTGCTGTGTGTCCTCATGCAGTTCACTTACACTTCCTGAGCTCACATTCAGCATCTGTAAACCACAGCATACGTCCCAGGGTTTTAATGAAATTTTAAAAAGGTAGAACATATAAGGCTTAGCATGGAGTTTGATGGAGAGGAGCCATCCAAAACAACAGCCACTGTCTACCTTTGTTTACACAGAACAAGGAGAGGATATCAAAGTTCCATTCCATGTTAGCCTGGCCTTCATTTATATCCCATTTTCCTCATTCTTTCATCAAAAAAATTTAAATGCCATATCTAATATTATGAAGGATGTCATTCAAATTCGAATTTTTCATCCAGTAGACAATTTTTTCAACAAAAGATAACTTTCAAGATGTAATAAAAGACTTCAGAAAGTTAACAGTATCATTCATGAGTAAACTATGCCCAAATGAGCTACAGATGTCCAAAAATAAATAGAAAGTAGAAAAAACACCACGAAGGCTAAGGCTCCAAGCCAGATGCAGAAACTAGTCCAAACTGTTCCGATCCCAAACCAAATCTAATCCTCAAACATGAATAAGAAGTTTTGTTCAATGGCTAATCCTTCTAACACCAAAATTCATCTGATGGTGATTTCAAATTTGGTTCCCTAAACTAATGTGATTTAAATCAAGGTAAAAAATAACTCACCACAGGAAAGTCACCCAGAAACACTACAAACATTAAATCACACATACTTTCACATAAGCAAAGTCTACATCTTAATCCTTTTCATTCAGCAAATAAGACAGACCTAGCTGATGAACAATGTCTCCCACCCCACTTTGGCATCGCCCCATGTTCTAGGTTAACAAATGATTCACTATACTATAGAGAACTCAACAGTCTTTATATAATAGGAGATGATTAAGTACACTCTAAATATATAACGCTTTCCATCAACTTCAAATAAAGTAACAAATGTACTTATAAGAAATCTGCTAGGTGTGGGTGCCTCTTTTTCTAAGAGATTTTTAAGTGCACTCTTCTCTACAGCAAACAAAAACACCTTCATGTGTGATGCTCTTCAGCACACCAAGTCTGCAGACTGCAGGGCACACGTATATAACACACCTCAGAAAACCCACCCTGCCATTTGTTTTCCCAGGCATTCTACTTTCAGAGACTGTTAAAATCTTCCATTAATTTTCTTACCTAGACTGTTTCAGGGAGACAATGCTAGCTGTGAACAGTCAACAATTTGTTGTTAATATTCTATGAAGGCATTCCCTGATTCTCCAGAGGGCAACCTGACAGTGTGAAAACTCCCATAAAAATCAAGAATGAGAAATGTGAAATCATCAAAGTAGCCCAGGCTTGTTTTTTCACTGGTAGGAGAAGGCTAAAAAAGGAAGGATAAGACTTGTCTTGTATAATATAATGTGTGTAGAACTAAACAGTACCAGCAATAACTAATAAAAGGCATCTTCATTACCTCTTGCTATTACCTGTACAGTCCCCAACACCCTCTGGCAACAGGCAAGAGTGAGCCAGACACACCAAGCCCATCCCCAGATTCTGTTCCTATGTCGCCCTCACTTTCACACTCTTCATCAGTTAAGATCAGCATTGACTCATCTAGCCAAGAGTGGCAAGATGCACTCTAGGTAGAATCTGACACCACCATCAATGTAAACAAATCCCTAACAACAATAACAACATAAATGTAATTTGTTTATCCAGTTGCATTTCCTAAAGCATTCTTAAAATATTTTTTCAGGGAGCTTTTAAAAATGATGTTATTAAAAATGTTCTTAAAAATCTGAGATGAAACACAGCTGTCCACATCCCCCTCCACACCTCAACCCAAGCAGCTCTTTGTTCAGGAATGTCCATACCTCTGCACCTCCAAGAGCTCCCCCGGCTGCCCTCTACTGATTCTCATTAAATGAAGAAGTGGAGGATGCAAGGGAAAGAAGAGGATCCAGGAGGGAGGAGAACCCCTGGGTAAACAAAACAATGCTACTTTCACCCATCTCCAGGGACAGACGCAAAAAAAAGGAAAGTACTTTACCCAAGCAAAACATGGCAAAAGGTGATCATTCTTTGATAAACACCACAGCAAGCCTTGCACCGTCAGAGAAAAGTCATCCCTTACATATCCTCTCCACCCCAAGATACCCATTACACTGCACACACACATACACACACCATGGGAGCGCAGGAAAGCTGCTGAGAGCGAAGCCATAGCGTGAGCCGGGCTGAGATAATAGCCTCTCTTTAAACCCCACCCCCATCACCAGAGAACACAGAGCCTCAGAAAGAAAGGAGGGAGGGAGGGGAAGAAAAGAGAAATCGAGAAAGCCTGAATTTCCAGGCATCAACTTTTCACGAAATGCACAACCAGGATAGGAAATACCTCCCTGCTGAGTAATGCTTCATGGGTTGTAAATTCACCTCTCGAAAGGGGAGCCAGACCTGGGCGCGCACCCCGCCAGATGGCAAACCACTCCTACCTGCTCCATCCAGTCTGCCCGTCACGCCGCGCCCGAGACAGGCCTCCCACCCCCCTTTTTGGCAGAGCGACACACCAATAAGAGCCGAGAGTGGCTAGTTGAGAGAGGGCTGAGCAGTGATTTAGCAGGACTGTTTTGAAAGGGGGGTGGGAAACCAGAGGAGAGAGTGCGGGTAAAAAAAAAAAAACAAAGCCCTTTCCAAAGAAACCGACCGCTTGGGGGCGTGGCTTATTTCATTCGCTTTATTAATAAAAGGGATCAATGGAGCTTTCCTCTCTCCACCCACCCCGGAGGTGCCGGGTTTTAAATCCCCGGGGTGGGCGATGGATTGGCAGGGCTGCAGGCTTCCTCCAAGTTTCCAGCAGCACCTGCCACCTTCGTTGGGCCCTCCACCAAAAAGGCTCCGAAATGCACAATCCAGGTTTCAGACTTTGCAAGACAGAGGAACGGCCACACGCAGCTCCCGGCGTCTCCCTCACTACCACCAGGATCAGCACACACACGCTTCTGATAGCCTGCTGACAGGATCGTTAGAAAGTTCCAGGGCGGAACGATCAGGGTCCTTCGCAACCCCTGTTACCCCGCGCCGCGCGGGTCTCCTGCCGCGACCCAGACGTGACACGCATCATGGACTCCGGGCTGCAGGGACGAGACGCGGAAAGTTGCCCAACAGCCTCAGGGGACGCGGCTTAGAGAGGAAGGGGACCTGCAGGGCAGAGAGGCACAAGCACCCTCCGCCCACCCCAAAAGCGGGGAGAGGCGGAGTGAATCCCGGTTCCAAGGGCGTCGGGCCGCTTTTATTTACAAACAATGCACTCGGCTGAAGGGAAAAAGGACCCGAACCACCACCACCCGCAAGACCCCGCTCCAGGCGCTCCAGGTTCCGGAGCTCCCCAGCAGGCGCGGGAGACGTGCAGCCTAGGGGCAGCCCCGATCCCCTCCCCTGCCCATGCGGGGCGGAACTCCCCGGGGAGTCCCGGGCGGGAGGGGGTGCCGCTCACCTCATCTTCGGAAAGTCCGTAGACCGGCTCCCCGAGCCCGGTCGCCATGGAGCCGGCGCCCTGCGCGGGGTCCGAGGCGAGCCGAGGCTGCTGGGCTGCGGCACCGGCCGCCGGGTCTTCCCTCTGCCTCCGCGGCTAGGCGGTCCGGCACCCGGCCCAACGCGCGTCCTGCCGGAGAAGCGGTCCGGTGCCCGCAGGTGAGGGTGCCGAGCGCTCCGCCCTAGCCGTTGCCGGCGCCGCTTCCTGCCGGAAGGCTGCGGGACGTGAGGACTGGCGGCTCCCGAGAGAGAGCCGAGCGGCGGGCTGCAGCCCCAGCGCCTCTCCCTGTGCGCGGCAGCCGCCGGGCTTCCCCTCCCCGCGGCCCGCACCTCCCTCCTCCGGCCCTCCCCGCTCGCCGGCCGCTCTCCGCCCCTCTCCGAGCCTGCTCTGCGATCCCGGCGACCCGGCTCGTCTGCCCCCCGCCCCCCGTTCCCACTCTCTCCGCCCCCTCCTCCGCCTCCTCCCACCCGGAGCCGAGAGGGGACCCTCCCCTCTCGCCGGGGCGGGCACACGCGCCCCCCAAGCCAATCACCGGCCGAGCTGGGGGGCGGGCCGCGGGCCGAGGGGGTGGTGGAGTTCTGCCGCACGCCCACCCCACCGCGGCCTCCGTGGGCGTCCGAGTGTTACCCGGTCCCGGGGCGGGGTCTTGGGGGCGTGCCCAGGGGGGCTTGGCCTACCCCGCTGACCCTCCTCGCCCCTCTTCCCTCTGCTTTGGGGAGGGGGCGGAATGGACCTTTCCGGGCAATGAAGACATTTCCTAAACAACAAAAACGCGTGTTTACTTCTCCGGGTGGTCTTTTTACCTAGAGCTCTGAGCTCGCAGTAGTTGTTAAAAGAGGGGGAAAGGATATTTCTATACCCCTTTAAATTCTTAGCAGCCGCAGCAAGCCGGGTTTGACTACATTGTCAACTCGCGGGAGCGATCCGCCTGGCCTGGCCGCCCGCCGAGGAGAGGCTGCCCCGGTGTGGCCGCGAGTCGCCATTGCCTGTGTCAACGTTACGGGGAACAAAACCAAAGCAGCGCCCGCTTAGTACACACCCACCCACTCCAAAACAGCGGTTCTTTGAATAAAAGGCAACTCATTTTTGAAGCGCAACGTGAAATATCAAACTGAAGTTTAAGGTTATCCTTTGCATATGCAAACGATTGAGACGTCTTATTAGCCACCATAGGAGTCTTCCCACATCCCAGCTACAGTTTCTCTAGCAAGCAGTTCATTTATTCCTTCAGATTCATAAGGATACAAGAGACTAAATAAGCGACAGAAATTCGTCACTCCACTTTTTCAGGAAGCCGTTAAATTTAAATGTTCAGTGCAGTTGTGAGTTCAAAAAGAAAACAGACGCAGAACATGCCATTTGCCTTTGAAAAGAAAACATCAAAGCTCCTACTTGGATATTTTCGAGGTGCATTTAGGACTTTAATTCACCGAAGTAAGAGAGAACTCACAGGGTTTAAGAGAATCATCTTGCCTGTCCCCAAATACATTGCCAAGTATCTGCTGTTAGCCCTGCAGATCAAGGCGAGGGGCATACCCATCATAACTTAAGCTTTCCTTGGGTTCCCTTCAACATGACTGGCTTAAAATGTGCGCCATTTAATGAATTTCCTTTCAAGGCTCAGCCTCATGCAGTCAACATCCTACTCAGAAACCTTCTACAGACATTTTGAGCCATTAAGTCAGTGGTGCTTAGACGCCACAGAATGTCAACTGAGGGGGAAAAATGTTCATGGAGGAGCATTTCAAAGACAGATCTCTCCCTGTTCATTCGCACCAAGGCTTTTCGACCTTTCAAACCTAGATTTCTTTTCTTTTGATAAACAAAAAGGCCACACACACAGACACACATGAATTCTAAGATGCCCTTCACCTTGCCTAGGGCCCCTATAAATAAGAATCAGTGCTTCTCCACTCTCACCAGCCAGGCCTTTGTCAAATTTCTAAGTGTATATTATTGGGGGGAAAAGGTAATGGATTCTTAAATTTTTTCTGATGGAAGATTACAATTTGTAACTAGGTAGAAAATCTTGAAGAGGCATAGTTCCAGGCTGATTCTTTGGATGAGGATGTATCCTCCAGGAACTTTAGAAGGCTGTCATTCTTCCTTCCCCCATCCTTCATCCTACTTCCAGACTCCCTAATCCAACAACCTGTACCCACCTGCACTCTGGGGTCATGTCCTTGGCTTTCCCAGAGGGATGGTTATTAGAAACTACAATATGAAACTTGCCATATATCACTTATTTTTACAGAGTGTTTATAAAATGTTGATCCGTAGCTGGGCGCCGTGGCTCAAGCCTGTAATCCCAGCACTTTGGGAGGCTGAGACAGGAGAATCGCGAGTTCAAAGCCAGCCTCAGCAACCTTAAGGCCCTAAGTAACGCAGTAAGACCCTGTCTTTAAATAACAGAAAATAGGGCTGGGATGTGGCTCAGTGATCGAGTACCCCTAAGTTCAATGCCAGGTACCAAAAAAAAAAAAAAATGTTATCATATGAACTCACAAAACTCACAAATGATCTATGACATTATTCAACATTCTCTGTAAGAAGACTCAAACAAGACATTTCTTTCAGACTTAAGAGAGAAATCTTGCTTTTTCTCAAGGAACTAGTAAGCTTTTCCATTGTGGATGACACAAATTGTTTCAACTGATTGTGTTTTCCTATTTACTTTGGCTACCAGGAAACTTGGGATCAATTTTATGGACATAAGCCTCAAAAGATCCCATAAAAAAAAATCAGTCCCTTTGTTACTATGTACCAATTTTCTCCCACTGTAGTGGGTCTGTACCTTGGATGCTCCTTGGAGCCATCTGCAGAGCTTTAAAACTGGCTAAGTGCCCAGCACAGAAGACATGATTTAAGGTTCAGGGTAGGAAAGAAGGTGTCAGTAGTTTCAATAGCATCCTAGGTGATGCTAATATACGTTCAAGGCTGACACCAGCAGCCTCGGCCAGTAATTCCTAAACTTTGCTCTGGGTAATCTTTTCTATTTATTTATTGATATATTTGTTTTAGCCTTTTGATCTTTTATTACTCAAAAAAAAAAAGCATTTTTAAAGCTTTCTGACTCTGTGCTTGTGCCTTCAACATTTTCTCAAGGATTTTCTGCTCCTCAATAAGGCAGGCAGGCTTGATTCTGTCACAGACACATTGAGCACACATGGACCCACCATAGGGGCATTTTTAAAATTGTTGTTGTGGGTTTTGCTTAATACAACTTCACAAGAACTTTGGGTCTTACCATATTAAACCCCTAGAAGTCAGCCTGCAGCTTTGGGTGCTTTCCTACCTTCCTGGTGTAAAGGTGAGCAATTATATTACTGGGGTATGAGACAGCTTAGTTTTGTTAGATATTATATGGAAAGCTTGTATTTCAAGTGCTGGACCATTCTGAGTGCCTCCAGGCACCATCCTGGAAGAGAAAAAAGCACCTGGAGATCTTTGAAGACTGCTCATGTGCCTCCACCCTCAGGCATTTTGATGTAATTAGTAGTGGGTGCCACATGGGCATCAGTCGTTTTGAAAGCTCCCCTGGTGATTCAAATGCACAGCAACATTTAGGGACCTCTATCCTGGAGTTAGATTCTTATTTATATATTTTGCTTTTTTTTCAATTTAGGGAAAAATATGTATCATAAATACACTCAAATTATTTATGCAATATATAGGATGTGGACAAATATACTTAATATGAATAACCCATTGGAGCTTGGGGGTGTTTTTTGTGCCCCTTCATGTTTAGGGACATAAAACAGCTTTTGTAAGGTGGGGGACGGGGGTACCATGGACAAAAGGCAAGAAATACATGTATGTAGCTTTAGCAAGGCAATGCTAGTCAGAAAAATGTCACAGTCTCAGTTTCCATTCTCAGTATGAGGGAACCACTGATTCAGAAAAGCAGGTATCAGGACATTGGAAAGTAACATTTAATTGCAAAGAGGACAAACCCAAGGCCTCATGCATGCCAGGTAAGTGCTTGACCACTGAGTTGCATCCCCAGCCCTTTTTATTTTTATTTTGAGATAAGGTGTAAGTTTCCCAGACTGGCCTCCAATTCTTGATGAGATCCCACTGCTTCAGTCTCCTGAGTAACTGGGATCATAGGCATGCACCACAAGGACTGGCTAATCAGTTTTATCCACCACCTATCACTCTGAGGTCTCAGATAATGATCTAATTTCTTTGAGGGGTGGGGGTAAAATTATTCAGCACTTTCATCCAAAGCAATCAGTTTCCTCCAATCAGTTTCACATCTATCCAACAATTAAATAGAACCATAATTTGTCGGTTCTCCTCTAGAATTTGTTCCGTTTTGTTCCCTTTGGAGGCTGCCTTTACATTTTAGATTTGATACTGTGGGTGTTTGGTAAATGCTCTTCACTGGGATCATCCGAAATGAAAAATTAGCAGGAACAGTTTTAAAGTACAATGGGTAATCAGAAATAGGGAATGTTTAAATACTAAGCCTCTTCTCAAATTATTGAGTTGTCTTAGCAGGATTATGTGTATCGTAATCACATCTGGGAAGAACCTAAAGCAGAATAATACAAAACGTCACATATTTATGTAATTTTCTCTTCAGTTTGTGATGATGTGTTATGTTCTTTGAAAAGAAAGCCCAGGAAGCAGACAGGTTAGAGGTGGCCATGGACTTGTAAAAACTAGTGTCATCTTGGAACTTAGCAACACTTCTTGATGTAGAGAATTCTAACAATTTGAAAGTGTTCATGATTAAGGAAATAAAGCATGCTTCAGAGTTTTGACAATACAGAGCTGGCTAATAAAGAATGACTTATAAACAGCTAAATTTTTTGCATAAAAATAGCTAAGCATTTTCATACATTTTGAATATAAGCACACAAGTGCTGCTATTCATCATGGTGCTCTAAAAATAATATTATCTGAGATGTAGACATTTGATTCCTGTTTTTTCCAGTCTGACAAATTATCTGCCTTTTAACTGGATATATTAGAAATTCACTGTTTTTAAATCATTATCACTTCTAAAATATCTAAATCTGTTGCCACATTTTTGCTATGTATTTTTTCCTGTTCTTTTAATGAGTCTTGTTAGTAAGTAATGTTATTTTTTAATTGTATTTATTTCCTTCTCCTGAATGGCATTTTAATCACTGCATTTCTATTCCTTTACTGGTTACACTTGACATTTTATATGTGTGCCTAAGGTAACAAAATTTGATATTTTAATCCCCTATCTGAAGAAGTTTGAAACATTGTTTTCAATCATTAACTCTTTACGTGATACTGATATACAGGTTTGGGTTTTTTGTTTGTTTTGTTTTTTTTGTGTGGTGAGTACTAGGGACAGAGCTCAGGGCAAAGGTTCTACCACTGAGCTACCCACCCCTCCCCTTCATCTTTTTTTTGGTAAACTACCACTTCAGATATTATTATTATTATTATATTATGCCTTTTTAAAGCTTTGCCAATATGATTTTCAGTTTCTTCCCTAAGGATTCCTTGTTGCTTCTTAGATAATCCTTTAGGATCATTGTTTTCTTTTTCCAGAGGGAGAGCCTTTCAAACTCTTTGTAAAGAATCATTAGTAGGGGCTGGGATTGTAGCTCAGTGGTAGAGTGCTTGCCTCACATGCATAAGGCACTGGGTTCGATCCTCAGCACCACATAAAAGATAAATAAAGATATTGTGCCATCTACAACTAAAAACAATATTTAAAAAAAGAATCATTGGTAATAAAATCAGTCTTTGTTATCTGAAAATGTCTACTTTTCTCCATTGTAGATGGTGAAATTACATTAAGAGAAGACTCCAAGTCTTTGTGAAATGTGACAGGTTACAAACAAATGATCTTAAGAAAAAAATAGTCTTATCCAAAGTTATGTTTTTGTCTTGTTCGTTCTCGGCTCTCTGAAGATGCCATTCCTTTGGTGTCTAGTTGCTGTTGTTGATGGATGGTCAGTTCTTAGTGGGATGATTATTGCTCTGTAAGCCATTTGCCTTTTCTTGAGCTGCTTTTGGTTCTTGGTGTTCTAACCTTTCTATAATTGTCTATATCTGGCTTTCTTTTTCTTTATCCTGCCTACTTTACTTGGCACTTTCTCTACTGATGGATTTAAATCTTTGATCATTTCTGAAAAATGCTCAGGTAATTTCTCTTCAAATATTGTCCTTCTCCATTCTCTCTATTCTATCCCTCTGTGACTCCAGTTAATCATGTGTTAGATGTTCTCATTCTTCTCTCCCGATCGCTTCACTTGCTTCACATTCCAGCTCCTTATCTGTATATGTTACATTTCAAGTGATTTCTTTACATTTCTTTCCAATTTTGCTAAATAATTGTTTTATTGAGTCTAATTTTCTATTTAACCCATTAACTGAGTTTTTTAAATTTAACAATTGTATTGAAAAGTTTTATGCAGTTCTTTTTCAAATCAGCCTTATCATTTTGTTGTTTGCTTTGAGTGCCAAACCAGGGAACAAACCAGTCTTATTAGTTTCTTATTTTGTGTTTCCAAATCTTATTCCATTAATATTGTATAGCTGATTATATTTTGCTAATTCTAATATCTAGAATTTAGGGTATGCCTTTCATTGTTTCTGTTGACTCTCACACATGGTGACTTTATTCCATGTGTGTTTACTGGGAATTTACTTGGTTGTCATTTTATTTATTTAATCCTAGTCAATAGGATGACAAAGTGGATTTGTGTTTGTTTTTGCTAAGAACAAAGGGACACTCCCACTGTGTAGCTACTCTAGCCCCAGATGAGAGTCTCAATACAGAAGCCTCACTCAGCCTTAGCCACTAGGGAAAGGCCAGTCTCCCCTCAACTTCAGTGCTGGTCTACTTTTACTTGCTGCTTGCCATACCATTCTGTAGTTTAGGTAACTCTTTCATGGTAGAGGGGTATGGCTGTGCTGTTCAGCTAATGTTTACTATTCCAGGCAAAGTTCCTCCCCAGCAGTTGTGCACTTGACCCTGGAACTTACATATAACCCACAAGTGATTGCATGAGCAGAAATGGCTGTGTAGCCGATTCAACACAAAGATCCTGAAGATTCTGCCACCCTCTGGACCTCCTACCCTATGCCATGAGAATGTCATATCTGGGATGATGGTTGTTCCTTAAGAAGGAAACACTTGAAACCTAACCTGAACCTGACCTGCCACCTGGAGCAGGGTCATCTCCCTTAGAGAAGCCAATGTATAATGCAAACTGGAAATAAATCATTATTGTTGTAGTGATTTTTAGATTTTTAATACATATCACTATTGCTAATATATGGAGGTGAATTTCCCTTACCTACTCCCAGCCTAGCAGTACATTTAAACAGGATACTTAGGAAGCTTTATTGGCTTCCTTTACAAATGAAGTACTTGAGATTTAACACAGTTAAGGGTTTTCTGGTTTTTTATTTTTGTTTTGTTGTTGCCTAAAATTTGCTCTTTTAATAATACCTCTACATTCTTATTCATTCCCATTAACTCATTTAGTAATTCCCCCAAAATTACAAAATTGTTAGTTTCATATGGCCACTATAACAAATTATCACAAACTCAGGGACTTTAAACAACAGAAATTAACCAGGTGTGGTGGCATACACTTATAACCCCAGCTACACAAGAGCTGCAGGCAGGAGGAAGGCAAGTTCCTGACCAGCCTAGGCAATTTAGTGAGACCTTATCTCAAAATAAAAAAGCGCTGAGGATGTAACTCAGTGGCAGAGCACTTAACTGGAATGCATAAGGGCCTGGGTTTAATCCCCAGTACTGGGGAGAGAGAGAAAGAGTGAGTGAGAGAGAGAGAGAGAGAGAAAGTTATTTGTAGTTCTGGAGGCCTGAAGTTCAAAATCAGCATCACTAGGCCCAAACCAAAGTGCTGTGCTCTGTGGCAGCTGCAAGGGAGAATCAGTGTTCTTGACTTTTCTAGCTTCTGGGGCTGAATGCCTTGCATTCCTTGGCCCATTGCCTCTCCTTCCATCTTCAAAGCTGACAACTTCTTCAAATTCCTCTCCATCATATCACCTGCCCTCTATTCTCTGTCATATGCTTTTTGCCTCCCTCTAATAAGGACACTTGTGATGACATCTAGGATCCACCCAGATAATCTGGGATGATCTTTCCATCTCCAGACCCTGACTTAATAATATCTGCTGAATTCCTTCAAGGGCACATTCACAGGTTCCTGGGGTTAGAAACTGGATGTCTTTGGAGGCTGTTATTCAGCTGCCACACAAGTGTGATGATAGAGTTCAATCTTTGCTTTTCTGGACATCACAAATGCTCTAGGATTTGAGTCCAAAATTTTTTTGGTAGATAAGAGGAATTGTTTGTTTTTTTTTTCTATTCCCTTTGCATTTTCACTTTCCAGAAGCAAAATACATGATGGCCTTCAACTCTGTGGTAGAAATTCTAGAATAGCTGCTTTAATTAACATTCTTAAGAGTTCCTGCCGATTGGTGGAAACACAGGCGAAGGCCCAGGACCACCTTCAGGGACTGCCATGGGAGCCCAGCCAAGGGCAGACCTGAGACTGCTAGCCACCCTACAGGGGAACCCAGACCCAGGGGAAGGGCTGCCTACAGAGACCCCTGTGGGAGATCTGGCCTAAGTGAGGCCCAGGACCACTCCCAGTTCTGTGCCATAGTTCCTGCCAACTGGTGGGGGCATAGGCCAGGGCCCAGGACAACCTTCAGGGACTACTGAGGGAGCACAACCAAGGCCACTCCCACTGCCATCTTGAGTTACCTCCACTACCACCACCACCATCTTTAGTAGCAGTAGTGTCTATCTGGAGACACCTGCTGGGGACTGGAAGTGAACTCCAAGGTGAGATACAGGTAATCTGTAGTGTCACTACAAGATTATAGGATAGAAAATGCAATACTTCAGATCGGCATTGCAAGAAAGGAAGATACATAATCAACATGAAAAAACAAGGGAAGAAAGTGCCCCAAATAAACCTGGATACTACAGTAATAGAATCCATTGACAGCACAGTTGATGAAATGTCACAGAAATAATTCAGAATGTATGTAATTAAAATGATCTGCAAATTAAGGAATGACTTAAGTAAGCAAAAATTGATCACTCCAACAAAGAAATAAGAGAACAAATAAAGGCTACCATTGATCACTCCAACAAAGAAGAGAGCAAATAAAGGCAACCATTGATCACTCCAGCAAAGAGATAAGAGAGCAAATACAGGTAGCAAAAGATTACTTTAAGAAAGAGCTAGAGATTATAAGAAAAAACCGGTAAGAAATTCTTGAAATGAAGGATTTAAGAATAAATAAAAAACTCGATAGAAAGCATCACCAGCAGACTAGATCACTTGGAAGACAGAACCTTGGATAAGAAGACAAAATATACAATCTTGAAAATAAAGTTAACCTTACAGTGATGATAGTAAGAAATCATGAACAGAACATACAAGAATTATGACATAGCATCAAAAGACCAAATCTAAGATTTATTGGGATAGAAGAAGGCACAGAATTTCAAACCAAAGGAATGCACAATCTGTTCAATGAAATAATACCAGAAAATTTCCCAAACATGAAAAATGAATTGGAAAATCAAATACAAGAGGCTTACAGGACACCAAATGTACAAAATTACAACAGATCTACACCAAGGCACATTATAGTGAAAATGCCCAGAATGCAGAATAAGGATAGAATTTTAAAGGCCACAAGAGAGAGGAATCTGATTACATACATATCCAAATAAGATCAATTCGGATCTCAGCAGATTTTTAACCCAGACCCTAAAAGCCAGGAGATCATGGAACAACATATAGCAAGCTCTGAAAAAAAAAAAATGGATGCCAACCAA
>PVHX01001737.1:56422-104180 GCA_004024805.1 Geosciurus inauris
AAAAAAAAAAAAAAAAGGCCAATCAAAGGAGAAACCAAGTCAAGGTAAAAACCAAAAATAAACCAAAATGACTGGGATTACAAATCATATTTCAATAATAACCCTGAATGTGAATGGCCTAAACTCATCAATTAAAGGACATAGACTGACATATGGGATTAAAAAAAACCCAACAATATCCTGCCTTCAAGAGACTCATCTCACAGGAAAAGACATCCACAGACTGAAAGTGAAAGGGTGGGAAAAACATATCACTCAATGAACTGCTTAAACAAGCAGGAGTTCCCATCCTCATATCAGATAAAGTGGACTTCAAACCAAAGTTAGTGAAAAGGGATAAAGAAGGACATTTCATACTTCTTAAGGGAATCATACATCAACAAGACACAATAATCATAAATATCTATGCCCCAAACAATGGGGCATCTATGTATATCAAACAAATCCTTCTCAAATACAAAAATCAAATAGACCACAACACAATAATACTTGGTGACTTTAACACAGCTCTCTCACCACTGGATAGATCTTCCAAACAAAAACTAAACAAAGAAACCATAGAACTCAATAAAACAATCGATAATTTAGACTTAACAGATATATAGAGAATATTCCATCCATCAGTGAGTGAATATACTTTTTTCTCAGCATAGATCCTTCTCCAAAATAGATCATATGTTATGTCACAAGCAAGTCTTAGCAAATACAAAAAAAATAAAGATACTACCCTGCATCCTATCTGACCACAATGGAATAAAATTAGAAATCAACGACAGATTAAAAAATAGAAACTACTCCAACACCTGAAAACTAAATAATACACTATTGAATGACACATGGATAATAGACATCGGGGAAGAGATAAAAAAAATTCTTAGAGGTAAATTAAAACTCTGATACAACATATCAAAATCTCCGGGACACCATGAAGGCAGTGCTAAAAGGAAAATTCATTGCATTAAGCTCATTTATTAAAAGAAGAAAAAGTCAACAAATAAATGACTTGACTCTATATCTCAAAGCCCTAGAAAAAGAACAAACCAACATCAAAAGAAGTAAAAGACAGGAAATAATTAAAATCGGGGCTGAAATCAATGAAATTGAAATGAAAGAAGCAATTCAAAAAATTGACAAAACAAAAAGCTGGTTCTTTGAAAAAATAAACAAAATTGACAAATCCTTGGCCACCTTAATGAAAAGGAGAGAGAAAACCCAAATTACTAAAATTCATGATGAAAAAGGAAATATCATGACAGACACTACTAAAATACAGAGGATAATTAGAAACTATTTTAAAAATTTATACTCCAGTAAAATAGAGAACCCTGAAGGCATTGACAAATTCCTAGAGGCATCTGTCCTACCCAAACTGAACCAGGAGGTCATACACAACTTAAACAGATCAATTTCAAGCAAGGAAATAGAAGATGCCATCAAGAGCCTGCCAACCAAGAAAAGCCTAGGACCAGATGGATTCTCAGCTGAGTTCTACAAGACCTACAAAGAAGAATTAATACCAATACTCCTCAAACTATTTCATGAAATAGAAAAGGAGGGAACCCTTCCAAACTCATTCTATGGGGTGATTATCACCCTGATTCCAAAACCAGAAAGAGACACATCAAAGAAAGAAAATTTCAGACCAATATCCCTGATAAACATAGATGCAAAAATTCTCAATAAAATTTTGGCAAATTGCATACAAAAACATATTAAAAAGATAGTGCAAGCTGGGCATGGTGGCACAAGCCTGTAATCTCAGCACTTAGGGAGGCTGAGACAGGAGAATCGCAAGTTCAAAGCCAGCCTCAGTAACGGCGAGGCACTAAGCAACTCAGTGAGACTCTGTCTCTACATTTTAAAAAAACATAAAATAGGGCTGAGGATGTGGCTCAGTGGTCGAGTGCCCCTGAGTTCAATCTCCAGTACCAAGAAAAAAAAAAAGTGCACCATGATCAAGTGGGGTTCATTCCAGGGATGCAAGGTTGGTTTAACACACAGAAATCAATTAATGTAATTCATCACATCAATAGACTTAAAGATAAGAAGCATATGATTTTTATCAATTGATGTAGAGAAAGCATCTGACAAAATACAGCACACTTTTATGTTCAAAACACTAGAAAAACTAATAGGGATAGTAGAAACATACCTCAACTTTGTAAAAGCTACCTATGCTAAACCCAAGGCCAACATCATCCTAAATAGAGAGAAATTGGAAGCATTCCCTCTAAAAATGAGAACGAGACAGGGATTCCCTCTTTCACCACTGCTATTCAATAGTCTTGAAACACTAGCTAGAGCAATTAGACAGACAAAAGAAATTAAAGGGATATGAATAGAAAAAGAAGAACTCAAACTGTCATTATTTTCTGAGGACATGATTCTATACTTAAGAGGATCCAAAAAATTCCACCAGAAAACTTCTGGAATTAATACATAAATTCAGCAATGTAGCAGGATATAAAATCAATTGCATAAATAGCAAAGTAGCAGGATATAAAATCAATTGCATAAACCCATAATCAATTGCATTTCTATACATCAATGATAAACCCTCTGAAAGAGAAATTAGGAAAACTATCCCATTCATAATAGCCTCAATAAAAATAAAATACTTGGGAATCAATTTAACAAAAGAGGTGAAAGACTTCTACAATGAAAACCACAGGACACTAAAGAAAGAAATTGTACAAGACCTTAGAAGATGGAAAAATATCCCATGCTCTTGGACAGGCAGAATCAATATTGTCAAAATGGCCATACTTCCCAAATCCATATATAGATTCAATGTGATTCCAATTAAAATCCCAATGTCATTGCTTATAGAAATAGAAAAGGCAATCATGAAATTCATTTGGAAGAATAGGAGACCCTGAATAGCCAAAGCAATCCTTAGCAAGATGAGTGAAGCAGGAGGCATCAGAATATCAGACCTTAAACTATACTACAAAGCTATAGTAACAAAAATGGCATGGTACTGGCACCAAAACAGACATGTAGACCAATGGTACAGAATAGAAGACACAGAGACAAACCCACTTTAATACAGTTATCTTTTTTTCTTTTTTCTTTTCTTTTCTAAATATTTATTTTTTAGTTGTACATGAACAGAATATCTTTATTTTATTTTTATGTGGTGCTGAGGATCAAACCCAGTGCCTCACACATGCTAGGCAAGCACTCTACCACTGAGCCATAATCCTGGCCCCCAAATACAGTTATCTTATATTTGACAAAGGTGCCAAACACATATATTGAAGAAAAGATAGCCTCTGCAATAAATGGTGCTGGGAAAACTGGAAATCCATCTGCAGCAAAATGAAACTAAACCCCTATCTCTCACCATGCACAAAATTCAACTCAAAGTGGATCAAGGACCTGGGAATTAGACCAGAGACCCTATGCCTAATAGAAGAAAAAATAGACCCAAATCTTCATCACATTGGATTAGGACCTTACTTCCTTAATAAGACTCCTATAGTGCAAGAAGTAAAATCAAGAATCAATAAATAGATGGATTCAAACTAAAAAAACTTCTTCTCAGCAAAAGAAACAATCAATGAAGTGAACAGAGAGCCTACATTCTGGGAACAAATTTTTGCCACATGCACATCAGACAGAGCAATAATCTCCAGGATATATAAAGAACTCAAAAAACTTAACACCAAAAAAACAACCCAATCAATAAATGGGCTAAGGAGCTGAACAGACACTTCTCAGAAGAAGATATACAATTGATCAACAGATATATGAAAAAACATTCAACATCTCTAGCAATTAGAGAAATGCAAATCAAAACTAAGATTTCATTTCACACCAGTCAGAATGGCAATTATCAAGAATATAAACAACAATAAGTGTAGGTGAGGTTGTAGGGGAAAAGGCACACTCATACATTGCTGGTGGGACAGCAAATTGGTACAACCAATCTGGAAAGCAGTATGGATATTCCTTAGAAAACTTGGAATGGAACCACCATGTGATCCAGCTATCCCACTCCTCCGTCTATACCCCAAAGACTTAAAAAGAGCATACTACAGTGATGCAGCCACTTCAATGTTTATAGCAGCTCAATTCACAATAGCTAAACTGTGGAACCAACATAGATGCCATTCGATAGATGAATGGATAAAGAAACTGTGGTATATATACACAATGAATATTACTCAGCAATAAAAGAGAATAAAATTATGGCATTTGCAGGTAATTGGATGGAGTTAGAGAACATCATGCTAAGTGAAGTAAGCCAATCCCTAAAAACCAAATGCTGAATGTTCTCTCTGATAAGTGGATGCTGATCCATCATGGGGAAGGGGACACGGGAAGAATGGAGGAACTTTGGTCAAAGGGGAAAGAGGGAGGAGGGGGCATGGGGACTGTAAAGATGGTGGAATGAGATGGACATCATAGCCCTAGCTTCATGTATGACTGCATATATGATGTGATTCTACATCATGTACAACCAGAGAAATGAAAAGCTGTGCTCCATCTGTGTACAATGAATCAAAATGCATTCTGCTATCATGTATACCTAAGTAGAATAAATAAATAAAAATAAATAAATAAATAAAATACTGAAAAAAAGGGAAAAATATATATAATTTGATAGCTATTCTAAGAATGTAGAGATGAAGTATTCCAGAAATAAGTCAATAAAATGCTTCTGAAATTTAAGAAAAAAATTAACAATCTTAATGAGTTCATTGATTATTTGTTTTAAAATAATAATTCCATTATTAACCTGAAAAATATGTCTATTTAATCTAAGAGGCGAAAAATGTGTGTTTTCATTCCAAAACTCTTTCATTACTCCACTATTAAAATTTAAAGGTAAGCATCTGAAGGATTCTCTCTACATTTATTATTTATTTATTAAAATCAGGAAGACCAGGGCAAAGTCATTAAATAACTCACAGTGCCAAAGAAGCCACTGATGATGGGAAAGGAGCATTCTGCTGCATGCTGGGGGAAGAGTAGAGGAAGGAGCATCAGGACTGTTTATTCCCCAGAAGAGAAATATTGTAGAGGAGAAAGAGGGCTCATATGTTGGGAGTCCTCCTGCATTACCATGAGAGGCTTCACCATTTATAAGTTATCACCGAAAACAAACCACAGCAACCCTGCATCTAACGGGGAAGGAGGCAATCCCAGGTTTTTCTCTACAAGGTTTTCCATCCCTATCCTCAAATGCAGCTCTTTGTTGTCACTGACACTGCACACGTGCCCCCCTCCTACCTGCCCTCATTACTCTTACTCCTTTTGGGGTGCAATATTCTGGTTCTATGGGCCATTCTTTCATTATCAGTGACTATGTCCAATGGGATCCCAAACACTGATGATTGCTCATGGACTCTAGCTTCTGTTCACCAGCGTCTTTCTGAATACATATCTCCTGTGAATGTTCCACAGGTACAAGTCAGTACCATGTATGAAGCAGCAGATTTGCCTTTCCAAGGAGGGCAAAACTTGAAAGGACAGGATTAAACTACCGGAGAGAAAATAAGCCAAAGGTTCGACAGCACAGCCTGTTGGCAAGATTGCAGGGAAAGATGGCTTTCACACATTGTTCCCTCTGGAGGGGAATTGGTCTGCCTCTACCAAATTACTCTAGTATTTACTCACTAATCCACCAATCTCACTTCTAAGACTATTTGCACTGGAAAATATGAAGTGACATGTGCATTTCAAATATCAAAAGATTGGAAGCAACCCCACATGTCCATCGATACAGAAGTGGCTGAATCAGTTATCAGTACATCCACCTAGTAGAGAAATGAACGAGGATGCTCTCCCTGGATATGGAGTAATCTCAAGGATATATTAAGTGAAACAAGACAACAAACAAATCAAAGTGCAGAACCATGTGTATCTTGGGCTTCCATTTGTAGGCAAAGAGGGAAACATGTTCAAGTCTGGAAGTACCAATATTATCAGGCTGTCTCTTGGCCCTGTACATTTCTGCTTGGCTTCTTCTAGAGTCTGGCTCTTTCAGTATAATAAGTGCAGCCCAAGCCACTCATCCTCCCTGCTAAAGGAGAGCTGGGTTTTTGTCAGTTAGACCTTAATAAAGTTTAGGAGGTATCTATCAAGCAAGGAAGGTCCAGCCTGAATCACAGGTCCATCCCTGTGCAATGGAGAGAAGAGGGCAGGGTAGGGTAGCTGACAGTCCCACCAGCACTATATGACATGAAGAGAGGAAAGGTCCCCAAGTGAAATAGAGGTGTCAAACACACAGGACAAGGGATGCCCACTATAGGCTCTAAGAATGAGACAATAAGAAAGATAATCTCCTTTGCCCAGACTTAAAAATTCTACACAAAATATGTGAGAGAGATTATGAGACTTTTTATCTTGGTATCAGATGGAAGCAGCTACCAACATTTCTTAAAATTTCTTATTCACAGCAATGTTTTGAATTAATTTGGGGGATTACATGACAATGGGCTTCTGGGTTTTTCCATTTCACCTACTAGATCTTTTAAAGTAAATTTTATCATGCATATTTAAGTTAGAAGATGGATATACACAGTAAAATGGTTTCTATAGTGAAGCAAATTAACATATCTATCATCTCATGTAATTACCTATTTTTTCCCCTGTAGCAAGGGTAGCTCAGGTAGCAAAAATCCTGCATACAATACACTGTCATTAACGATAGCCCTCATGTTCTAGGTTCAGTCCACTGATGCCACTTATTCATGCTACATATTTACCTTTTAGTATCCTTTGATCGACCACTCCCTATTTCCTCCTCTGCTACCTAAAAGTGTAAGGGAATCCAAAGTCTAGACTCAAAGATCCAAGCAGGGGCTCAGTGTGTGAATCCTGAATTGAAAAGGAAATAAACACATCAAGGGCCAAGACTCCCATCTGCACTAGGATAAAGCAGCTTTCGGTGTTCTGTTTCCCACCCAGACAGCCCAGCCTCTGCTTCCTGGTGTGAATGCCCTGACACTCCCTGGGGCCTGGCTATAATGGAGAACTGCTGGGGAATGGCAGTGTTGCTTATTGGAAGGAGCTAATGACCTCAGAAGCACTTTGGAAAAAACAGAACTGCTTTGACTCCAGTGAGTCTTGTATATGCAAGCCACCTACCCTATCTTAGCATTTGCAAAGACTGGCAAAAGCATCCAAATGAAAGCCAAATTTTTGTGCATGGAAAGAAATGGCTAAGAAAACTCAGATTTTCTGGAGACTCCCAACTGTTCAGCACAAAGACTTTAAGACCAACTGCTGTTATGGATTTTTACAAAACAAAAAACAAAATAAACCAAACCAAACCAAAAAAAAAACAAAAAAAAGTTTTTTTCATCTCTTTCCCTTTCTCCTAAACCCAAGTATATTTGGCCCATGGTTAGAGGAATCATCATTTCTCATGGTTGAAACAGTGCCCAAGGAAATGGCCTTGTCACCTTTTGATAGGTAATTCCAGTCAGCCCTGCTAGCTGATGGCCACTTACACAGCATGGTCGCCTGGATCTGCTCTGTGAGGCCTCACCTCCAATTAATATAAAGCAAACAAATCTCCTCTGCTTTTATGAAAATGGAAATTTCTCATAATCTTGTAAACTCAAGTCCTTTTTAAAAACTCGGAAATCTTCTGTTATTTTATAACATTGATCACTCTGTTAGAATGGCAGCACATTAAAAATACATTTCCTTTCTTCAATTTTAAGTTTCTCATTAAAGTTTATGTTTAATAATGTAAAGCACTTCTGTGCCCCCGTGTGATCTGCCCGTTGCCCTTCCTGCTGCTCCCCACAAATCCCCCTCCTTCCCACACCCACATCCCGAGCCAAGACTGGTACCTATTTCACCATTATTCTATCCTCCCCAACTCCAGGAATACAATGAACATATGCCAAGATGTGGCCCACCAGCCAGCCCCCTGGCTCCTCAGGTCCTGGACATCTTCATTTCTAAGGACCTCCTCTTCCCTTTGTATATTCTAGACAATATTCCAACCTGCTCCACCTCCAGATTCAGTGATTCAAACAGCACGTCTCTGACCATCAGCTCCTCATACCCCAACCAGGGTCTCACATCCCCTTTGACACCATCAAGTGCACTGTCCCCCGTAACTGTGACCTCTTTGTCTTACTCCATCTCTGTCCTCATCTAGCTTAAATTCCACAGCCTCAACATTTCAGTCCCTCTCTTATAATTTACTCCTGAGCCACTTTTCCCTCTGTCCTTTGCTGTCTCTGCTTTATCTGAGCCTCAATCTGAGTAGCTGAGAATTGTTGAGGCAAAGAGAGGAACCCAGCAATTTCCATCCACCATGGATTCAGTTACCAGTCACCAGCCTCAGCCAGACCTTCATATTCCCAGCCTCCTTCTCCCTCACTCTGAGTGGTGACTTTTCTTCTCAGTTCTAGGAGAAAACAGCATCCAACAGGTGTCCCATATCCACCCACACCCCTGACCTGCTGCTCTTCCTATAGAGACAGACCATCGCTGGGAAGCCGGGACCTGCTTCCCTCCCAGTTATCCCCTTGCTTATGCACTGGGTCCTTCCCATCAACATTTAAATTCTTTTCCAGCCAAAAAAGAAAGAGAAGGAAGGAAGGAAGGAAGGAGGGAGGGAAGGAGGGAGGGAGGGAGGGAAAAGCCCTCTCTAGATTCCACATCTCCTTCCAATTGCCACCTTGTCTCACCTCTCTGCACAATGCAGGGTCCACACGTGCTGTCTTCACGGTCTCATCCCCACTCATTCCCTTACTCCTCCAATCCAGTCCTCACCCCAACACACCACTGACATTTCTTTCACTAACTTCAACAAAGGCATGCATGTCACTTAAGCTGGTGGGTATTTTTTCGTCTTTTTTTTTTTTTTTATAATGGCATCCACCACAGAGATCTTTCTCTCTTTGGAAACTTTCTGCTGTATTTCCTGGGCTCACTGATGCCACAGTTGCCTGGTTTCCCTTCTACCTTTCAGGCTTCTCCTATGCACTTTCCATCTCCATCTGTTTCCATCTCCATTTCCATCTCCAGCCTGTTTCTTCTCCATCTAATGAGTTCAAAGGCCCCTTTCTCTTCCCATCTTTTATGATGTCTCCTGTAATCTTTTTTTTAAGCAGAGAAAGATTTTTAATAACTTTATTTATTTATTTATTTGTTTATTTGTTTATTATGTGATGCTGAGGATTGAACCCAGTGTCTCACACATGCTAGGTAAGCGCTCCACCACTGAACTACAACCACAGCCCCGTCTCCTGTAATCTTCTCTCCTCTGTCTTTAGTTTCTATCTTTTTATCAAAGATGATGAGGTATCCATCTCTGTTCCAGACCTCCATTCTGAGCCTCAAGTCTGTGTGTCCAAGAGTATCCAACAGACCACATAATCATTCCTGGAGAGCCCAAATTGAGCAGGCTCTCAGGTGAACACATCATCTGTTCTCCACTCTTCCATCCCCATGATAAACTCCCGACAGCACCAGCAATATGATTGGAGACTTGAAGTCTGAGTGAGAAGCTACCTCTAAGAGCTGTAAGTGAATCTATGAAGGCAGAAATACTGTGAAATCGTTAAAGAAAAAAGTAAAAGGCTTAAAGCAAATCTGTAACACTTGCTCAGCCTTCCTGCCTTATTCCTTCTAAAGCCAAGTTCCTCTTTACTGAGAGGGTATCAACCCACCCTCATTCTCCATCCGAATTGGATGAGGCTAACTATCCACCGAAGATAAACACCTAGCCCAAGCTTGGTCAATCAGAGTGCCAGAGCCCCAGACACATGGGGTCACATGATACAAGAGGACCAACGAGAACTGTATGCTGGATTTTTCTGGAATTATATTTAAAGTAGCTTAGTTTTCCACAAGGGGTTCTAAGACCCCTTAGAACTTGGATGTCACTTTGGATGTGGTAAGTCTAAAGTTACTGGAGCCATCTTTGCCACATATGGGAATGACCTACCTAAAAAGACAATATCAGAGTGATAGGATTCAATTTGCATTTTTTTTTTTTAGTTGTAGATGGACGCGATATCTTTATTTTATTTATTTATTTTTATGTGGTGCTGAGGATCGAACCTGGTGACTCACGCATGTGAGGCAAGTATTTTGCCACTGAGCCCCAGCCCCAGCCCCTCAATTTGCATTTTAGAAAGATTACTCTGGCTGGGGGTGTAGAGCATATGCTTGGCATGAGCAAAACCCTGAGTTAGATTCCCAACACTACCAAGGAAAGGAAGGAAGGAAAGAATGTAGGAAGGAAGGTAGATTACTCTGACCACAGATCAATTGTTATGGTTTGAATTTTTCATCTTCTCAGTACTGGGGATTGAATAGCCAGAGGTGCTCTACCACTGAGCTACATCCCTAGCCCTTTTTATTATTTTATTTTGAGATAAGTTTCCACTAAGCTGCAGAAGCTGGCCTTGAACTTGTGATCCTCCCACCTCAGCCTTCTGAGTAGTTGGGATTCTAGGTATGCGCCCCCACACCTGGCTTATGGTTTAAATTTTAAATGTCTCTCAAAGGCCATGTGTTAAAGGCTTGGTCACCAGCCTGTGGCACTACTGGGAGAAGGTAGAACTTTAAAGAGGTGAGCAACTTACTTAACCTTTAAGTAAATTAGGTCATTGGGGCATACCCTTGAAGGGGATGTTAGAACCCAGTCCCTTCTTCTCCCTTTTTTATTTAATGGCCACCATGAGGTGAGCAGCTTTGCTCTACCACATGCTTCCTGCCATGAGGTTCTGCCTCATGGTCATTGTAGTAACCCAGGTGAGGAATTTGAACTGAGATAGTGGAAGCAGAAAAATGAGGAGATATCTGAGAGGTGATCTGGGTGATAAAAACAGGAAACCAGCGGGTTCTGAGAGTAAAGGAAAAGGGATTGTTGAAGACGGTTTCTAGTTTTCTGGGCGGCTGCCTGAGCAGATAATTATGCCATTGTTGAGGGAGGGAACGTGGAAGGAGGAGTGGGCTAGCAGCAGGGGTCTGAGGGTGGCATGGTGGGTGACAGATGTCACTTTGGATGGGATGAGCTTGAATGTTTGAGATGCCCGATGCCCGACGGACAGGAAAATCATGTTGGAAGATGCCTTAGAGTGGCCAAAAAAGGAAAAACCATGAACGGCTGCTATCAGAGATGTTGGATAAAGAGAACTAAGTTGTTAAGCTCAGTTGTTGAAAAAGAGCATCCAGTGTGTGGAGTTAAAGGTGCACATAAATACAAGTTCTGCTTTTTGCCTGAAGCATCAAATTTTATCCTTGGAATATTCAATGGTTTGAGTATGTCCCCCAAGGTTTATGTGTTGGAAACTTAATTGTCCATGCAAGAGTGTTGAGAGGCAAGAGCTTTAAGAGGAGGTGAACAGATAAATGTTATTATGACAATAATTTGTCCCCTTTTCCATATGATGACCCATGCCGTGCTCTGACACAGCAAGAAGGCCCTGACCAGATGTGGTCCCTCCATCTGGGGCTTCCCAACCTCCAGCACCGTGAGTCAAATAAGTTTCTATTGTTTATAAATTACCCAGTCTGTGGCATTCTGTCTTGGAAGCATTAAGATGGACTAAGAGCATACATTCCAGCAAGGCAGGGACTCTGTAGGTCATTTATTTCCCTACTGTAGCCTCAGCATGGAGCCTTTGCCCCATACATGCTAATACTTACTAGTCATACAATGACTGGCTATTCCATCAGAAACTAATATGGACAAATGCCACTATGGATTTCTAATCTGGTTTGCAAAGTTATGATAAGGAGGGTTCAACCAGTATTGCTCCAAACAGTGTTGCAGCCAAACAGGCCTGAAGATCACTGTCCTCTTTGTCCTGCTTCAGGCCATTATGCCCCACCCACCCCCACCTCCAGTCTCAGTTGATACAAAGCCCTGCAGGACAAATACTTCTCCAATGACTCAAATATGTTCATTTGGAAGAGAAAAATGTCTCTCTCGTGTTGATCTTTCCTCCAGGATGAATTTCCCATAGCAGTAAAGAAAATGAGCACATTCACATAAGCCAACCCTTCCCTGCCATCCCAGGCTGTTATGTGAAGGAATTAGTTTACGGCTGAAGGCCAACCTGTGTTTATAAACTCCAAATGCTCATAGATTTTCGGATGTCCTTAATAATGCACATCCAGCCACATTCCCCCAAATCTGATAACTAAATTGTGTAAGAGCTTGATATAGATGTGTTTTCACATAAGGTTAACCCTTAAAAAAGATGAATCTAAGACCAGGTGTATAGCTTAGTCGTAGAGCACTTGATCAGCATGTGTGGGACCTTAGTTTTCATCACTAGCACTGGAAAAATTCTACAGCTTGGAAAATACAGATGATCAGGTTAAAATTTCAAAAGCTTATAAAAGCATCAATACACACGAACAACAGGGTTAGTCAGGTCATTAAATGCCAGAACACCAAAGTTTGAGAACTGCTTCTGAAAGTTAAAATTTTTTAGAAGTTACACTGTAGATCGAAGGTTATGAAAGTTAGCACCAGAAGTTATAGAACCTTGGAATAAAAAAAGTCAAGGAAATGTTGAGTTAAGTCAGTGGGCAATAGATTTAGAGAGAGTTGAGAGGTTTTTTGGGTTTTTTTTGGTACTGGGGATTGAACTCAGGGGCACTCGGCCACTGAGCCACATCCCCAGCCCTATTTTGTGTTTAATGTAGAGACAGGGTCTCACTGAGTTGCTTAGCGCCTCACCATTGCTGAGGCTGGCTTTGAACTCGCGATTCTCCTGTCTCAGCCTCCCTAAGTGCTGGGATTACAGGCGTGCACCATGGTGCTCAGCTAGAGAGAGCTTTTAGCATTTGTCATGAGGGCAGACATGGACTGAGTCCCTCAGTGTGTTGGGGATTTCACTTCCAGCCCTTTCATCTCTTGTGGTGGACTCCACAGGCACAATTGCAGTGTCCCATGACATGGCTCCTGTGCTGCTGTCAGAATACTGGCATAGTTGCCCCCAGTATGACCTAGCATGGTGAGCTTTATTGCTCCTGGACCTCTAAAACAGCCATGAGTGTGTGTGTGTGTGTGTGTGTGTGTGTGTGTGTGTATCCAATGTGCAGCTTTTCTTCCCAAACAAATAGGAACATGCAGGGAGCAGCTGATGCATTTCCTCAACTCCTGGTCTCAAAGCCCATTTTTGCAATATCCACACTCACTCCCAGGAAGTCATTGACTTCTGGGGTAGTTGTGGAAATCCCAAAGCAAAACTCATTTCTTGTTTTCTCCAGTTTTGCAAAAAAGAAACAAACCAAACAGAACTAGGAGCTGGGAGGAACGCCACATCCAAATGAAATTAAACAACCGCATGCCAAGGAGTCCTGGGTCCAGGCACCCATTAAGATAGACCCTTCAATCTCCCTTTTCTGATTTACAGAGGATATAAAACATTCCTGCTCCAAGTTGAATTTTGTAATTGCTTCTACACCCCACTGGGCTGAAACAAATTCCTGGAATGTGATGCGGAGCTCCTCTATTGAAGGAATTAAGGAGAATGTTTCTAGTGTGAATATAAAACATACATCAGGCAGGTCCCCCAGCCAGAATGAAATGAATGGCTGTATCAGTTAACAAAATCATTTGATTAAATAAGGGGCAAGCGACAGACCTGAACTGCCTGGAAAACACATTCAGTTCCCAATGTTGAAGGGAAGCAGACTCTGAGAGATACCATGGTTTTCATTCTTAGTAAGTAGGACTTCATTTCTATTAGCTGATCAAGATAAATAAGACTTTGGCACAGTAAGCAACAATGAACTTAGTGTATGTGTTTTGGAAGGAGAGAAAGCTGTAAGCCAGTTAGGCGAAGCAGCCATTGTCAGGGAGCACAGTGAGACTCAGGAGAGTCCTTTTATTCTGTCTTTTCTTTCCTGGGGAGTGGACTTTGGCAAGGCTGTAATTGAGCCTGTTAGGAACCCTATTCCCATCATCAAAGACTTCCCTGGGCCTCAGCTAATCTGCTTGTTTATGGCCTGTTCTGATGCAGGCAACTGGAGGACAGAGGGAACTGAAACATTTCCATGACAACAGTGTTTTATTAAGAGAAGAAAATGCTAGAATTCTTTTTATGACCAGACTGTTCTGAAATAAATAATTGGCCAAAAAAAAAAAAAAAGTCATCCAAGTTTTTTTTTTTTTTTTTAACCCAAATGATGTTCCAATGATTCGTTAAAATTGAAGACTAATATCCAAGACTCTTGGATCCTAATTAAATATATAATTTAATTATGTTATCTCCCATTCTCCCAGCAGGGAATAAAAATCATCATAATAATGTCATATAGGGGTAGTTTCTAAGATTAATTAGCTCATGTTTGTAAAGTGGGTTTTGAGGTAGTAAAATAATATAAAATTTTATAATGTCATTATCAGTTTTGTTTTTTAAAAAATCTAATGTACTTTTTTCTCAATTATGCATGAAATTTATGGGTTTTGGTTTTCATTTCTAAAATTTAGTAGCTACAAGGTCCTGAATCATAATTTAAGAAACACACACCCACCCGCCCACCACACACACACACGCACACAACCTGCAGCCACAAAGACACAACACACTATGAGCCTTCCAGGGAGATGACCAGAATTCTAGCTCTGATTCCATTTCTTGCTTCCACCCCCATTCCTCCTATTTAAAACATGAGACTACATTTGCAATTATAAATTCTTCAGCACAGCTCCCAAATTTGACCTTCTGGTTAATTAAATATTGAGATAAGCAGAGAGACATCATATAACATATTTGGAGTATTAATTTTCTCAAAATGAGAATTCAGTAAAAATATCACAATTAGCAAATTATATTGAAGACATTACTCTTTATATTGACAGTTTGGAAAGTACTTTTAAGGGTCATAATTAAAATTAGTCATCTTCACATTCTATTATGGACTTCCTGATAATGAATGCATAATCAAATAAAATTCATTTTGTTTAAAAATTTGTTTTGTAAATATTTTTATTTATCTAAAGACCAAATACAAAAATCTATACATGAGTAATTTAATAATATTTTTAGTAAAATAATGGCAGCCTTAATCACCCTATAAAATTGGTATATTCTTTTCAGATAAGAAACTGAGGTCCAGAGAAGTTAAGCCACACCGCCAAAAGTAGAGTCCAGGCCAAGTCTGAATCAATGCTGCCTCTATGAGATCCTCACCATGAAGTATTCTGGTCTCTGTGTCTACATAGGAGTGACCATATTCAGCACTGAGGCAGTCAGTGTTAGAAGATGGGGACCACCATGGGTACAGTCCCACAAAGATCATTTCAGTGCTGAGAGCTCTCCCATTCTCCAAGCCTGGGTTTGTCTACTCAGGATATGATTCTTACTGTCCTTCGGGTTCCTTGACAGGATGGCTCTTCCCTAATTGATGTAGATCTATCATCCAGACCCCCCAATCCCCACTATCACGGCCCCGCTACCTAAAGTCCTGTGCTCAATGGCACCAACAAAAAAATTCCAGCTCCCCATTAAGTTCCCAAGCCCCTCTCACAGCCCAGGATCCAGTCTTGGTCTCCATTGCCTTCTTTGGTCTCTGCCTGCCCCACCCCTCAGTCTTCCCACAGTCTAAGTAGCAGAGACCCCAGACACATCCCCTGTCCCCAATCACAAAATCCAAGCCCACTTTTATACACACCCATTCTCAGAGATTAACTAGGTGACCAAAGCACAGAGTTGACACATGCCTGAGAAAACCCCACAGTACTGGGGCTCAGGGCTCTTTGTAACTGGGGCAGAGATGGTTCTCAGTGTGAATGAGTATACAGTTCCTGCACAAAAGTAAGGCCCTCATGAACTTGCTTTTCCTACATTTTTAAAAAGTGATACAGGGCTCGGGGTGTGGTCCAGTGATAAAGAGTGCTTGCCCAGCATGTGTGAGGCCCTGGGTTCCGTCCCCAGCACACTAAACGAACAAACAAACAAACAAATGCAATAACAACAGCAAAAAAAACCCCAAAACCAAACCAAAACAAAAACACAAGAAACTAGAATTAAAAAGTATACAGTGGAGAGGGAGGAAGACACAGTGGGAGGGGACCTTAACTTAGTGACAGGCATTTCTATTCTGTAGACAGCTATAGCGTTTTGGAATAAAAACTCATTACACGTGCTTGAAAGATAAATGAAGTGTTCTTTGGAAAAAATGGGACAGACCATTTAAAATCTTGACTCACCCACACATTGTAGGATGCGGGGGCCGCATCTGCACACAGGGACGTGAAACCTACACTTGGGAAACAGGTGAGCATCATTGGTAACCCGAAAGGTGCTGGGACTATGTGGACTTGGTTACTTTGTTTCATTAGTTTATCAAATATTTGTTGAGTGTATAGTAGAAGAAAGTGCAAGAATATAAAGATGGTTGAGCTAAGCTCCTATTCTCTGATTCTCAATTGCCTCATTTCAGTTGAAGTCTTTCCCTATTCTAAGAATAAAAGATTTAAGGGCTATTTATTTATTGTGATATCAGAGTTTCAACCTGGGACCTTATGCATAATAGGCAGGTACTCTAACACTGAACTGCATTTCCAGCTCTCTTTTTTTTAAAAAAAATTTTTTTTGAGACAGTCTCACTAAATTGCCCAGATTGGCCTCAAATTTGCAATCCTCTTGCCCTAGCCTCCCAGGTAGCTGAGATGATAGATGTGTGCCCCTATTCCAGGCTTTAAGTGTCCTTATTAAGACCAAGGAAAAGGAGGTATGTTCTTTTCAAAAGTGTCTATTGTATTGTGGTGCTTGAACAGTGTTAATCTAAACTTTGAATAAATCTTTATTTTGGGGGTCTTGATTTTCCCATCTGTAAACTGAGGATAGTAACATCTCCCCTGCCATCATTTAGACACATACTTTGCCAGCTGGGCACAGTGGTGCACCTCTGTAATTACAGAAACTCAGGAGACTAAGGCAGGAGGACTGCAAGTTTGGGGCCAGTCTGGGCAACTTAGTAATGCTCCATCTTGGGAGAAATAAATAAAAATTTAATTATTTTATTGATTTATTATATTTATATAATTTATATAATATAAATATATTATATACACACATACCTGGTTCACAATGTAACTCAGTGGTAGAGCACCCTTGGGCTAAATCCCAAGTAATTAGCGCGCGCGCGCGCGCGCACACACACACACACACACACACACATTGCCCAACCTAGGTGCTACTAAGATATACTTCACAATAACAAGAGGCTAGATCAACATTTGGCAGTTCTCAGACTTGGCAGCATGTCACAATAACCTGCAAAAACAAACAACGTACCAACACCAGGCCTTACCTCTAGAATGCTGATTTAATTCCATTAGGGTTTGGACCTGGGCATCTAAGCATTTTAAAATTCCCTAGGTGATTCTGATGTGCAATCAGAGTGAAAAATGCTTCTCTCCATTAATGTTAAGGACACTTAGTTCTCATGTGGTTTGAATATGATGATCCTTCCATTTTAGTCAGCATTTTTAAAAGTATGCAAATAAACAGATGCATGTTTCTCCTCCTTTCAGCTGTGATTGACAGCACATTGGCAGTTACTATGGCTGCCACAGGCTGTCTAACAGTGCAGAGGAGCATTGTTCTAGGAGGAATGAAATGTGTTTTCATTTATTTTTTGGTTTTGTTGTAGTATATTTCCATTCATCTAATCTTCACACCCAACCTCAATATAGTGGAGTGTTACCCATTTTATACCATTATTCCTCTTCTGGCTTTAGACATGAGATAGAAATGCTGGCCTGAAATGCACCCAAGGACCAGACTCACTTCCATAACAGCCTGCACTAGGCACCCTGATGTCCAATCCACAGTGACAGGTGGCAATACTCAGTGATGGCGACATTTGAACTTATGACAAACAAAGTTAGCATGAGTGACAACCAACAAAGAGTCTAAGGCTTTCCAGAAGGCTTATGCACCAGACAGCCACAGAATTTCCAACCTGCGCTTAGAGTGACTTGGATTTCATTCCCCAGATTCCTGGTTGCAAATATTCCCCACCGAAGAGAGAGATCCCTTTCTTGGTAATCCTCAGAACACTTCATTCCTTTGTTCTAGTGACTTTTATAAATGTTTATAATCCATTTTACTAAATATAAAACCTGATGGGACACGAGCAGCCCCATGCTCTTCCTGTACCTGTGTCCATGTGCTCTGGTTAAAAGCTAAAGTAACACCCTGAAGAACGAAAAGCGGGAGAGTAAGATGCCCTTTCCTGGTTTACATCCAAGCACCATGTCACACAGTTTCCTATAAGAAAAGCTAAACATGGATATACTTCACCTATCTAGATGGTCCCTTGCCCCTATTTGGTTTTGGCCTACACATTCTGAAAGTGGATCCCCTGAAGGACGAACCAAAAAGAACAAAGCAGAAATAGTTGGAGCATTCATTGAGTCCTTACCACATGCTGGGCACCATACAAAGTGCTTGGTAGGCCTGTTCTTATTCAGTCTTTACTACAAACCTACAGGTAGGTGGTAATATTGTCCCCATTTTACAGAAAAGGAAACAGAGATACCAAAGGTACCTTTACACTTAGCTCGATTTCTACTTCTGTGCTTTGGCATGATCTATTAAGACTTCTAACCAAGAGTCCACATTCTGCTTGTAATCCCTTAAAAATGTAGAGATACGTATTTATTCATTCAACACATGTTTGGTGAGTTCCTGATATGTGCTGGTCACATGCTAACAGCCAAGGACCAGAGTTGATAAGACAGATATGACCCCTGCTTACCAGAGAGTGCAGTCTAACTGGGGAGACAGCGGCTCCAAGACAGATACAGAAATCACTTCCTACATTCAACTGTGAGAAAAAGCCAAGAGGAGAGGCAGAGAGAAGCAAGAGCAGCTGGCAGTGGTGAGGGTGCAAATTGCACGTTGAAAGTGGGTTGGCCCCCAGGGAGGCTTGCTACAGACCAGGCATTGTTCCAAGTACTTTATTTCTGTCTTTTTGTGTATGTTTCACACTGGTTCCTAGAACTAGTCACTGTTCCTGTTTCCATTTTATAGAAGAACAAACTGAGTACAGGGTAAGTCACTTGCCTAAGGTCAAACTCTGATTAGAGTTTGGCTGCCGGTGCTGAAGGCAGCTAGTGGTGCTGACGGGCCTTCCTGCTGAAAACAACTAGAAATAGCCTGGATCAAACATGTACTTAAAAAAAAAAATCTTAAAACATTTAAGAGTTGACATGATAGCCAGGTTGATGGTGCCCACCTATAACCCCAGCTCCTGGGACACTAAGGCAGGAGGATTGCGACTCAAAGCCAGCCTCAGTGACTTAAGAGTACCCTGTCTCAAAATAAAAAATTAAAAGGGCTGGGGATTTAGCTCAGTGGTAGAACATCCCTGGGCTCAATCTCCATCACTGAAGAAAAAGGGGAGAGGGACAGATAAGTGAAAGAACTGACATGAAAGTAAAGAATTAGGCCATTCTCCCAGACACACTCTGATGGATGGGAGAGTTCAGCCCGAGAGCGTGTATTTCCAATAAAGCGCTGCCCAGTGGTTTTAATTCGCCTCCTTTTGGTCATCTGGCTTTACAAATGGTGCCGAAACCCGGGAGGGATTTTTGGATCTCCTCCACAGGAGTCGAGATCCACCCTCTTCTCCGAACCAGGAGAACTTCTGAGCTGGTCTATTTCCCTTCATCCGGACTGACAGAAGTGAGGTACGTTCCCCATCTCCCCTGACCTTCTGGCTCCTTCCCTCCCGTTCTGGAGGTCTATTTGTAAGTCACACGTGCCACAGACTTCCCCGTTTTAAGGCCGCTTGGATTGGGGAGACATTCCCAGTCCTTGTGAGAGCCACCTGACTCCGTTCGGGCTCCCAGAGGGTTGCAGGGACGCCTGAACCCCTGCCCGGCCCTCCATTCTTCGGGTGAGTGTGATCAGATTTGGGGATGCCTTTTTCTGTTCTCACCCACCCCCACAGGCACCAGAAGGTCATGGGAAATACCGAGTCCTCCCGAGACCCCAAAACTCTGTTGGATTGTCTATGTTCCAATTCTGCCAATTTAGGACTCACTCAAGACCCATGCCATACGTTAGCCTGGCCCCAGTGTGGCCTAGACTTTGGGTCAAAATGCCCCCCAGAAGGAACTTTTGATTTTGAAATCCTCACTGAATTGGCAGTCTCTGTTGCTGGATGGGAAATGGACATAAATTCCTTTCATCAAGGCTTTGTTGGAAAGTACGCTCTCGCCCTACCCTCTTTCCCATCTGTTCTATCCTCTCAAGTTCTTTTCGCTAGGGAAAATCCCAAGCCCTTTTCCCATTTGCTCTTCTGTATCTCCTTCCTCATTCTCAGATCTACACATGCAGCCTCCATTCTGTCTTCCAGTTCCCTAACCAGGCCCCGCCTCTCCTCGCTGTAGGCTCCAGTGGAGTGCAGCGCCATCTTCCCGGGAGGCGGCAATGGCTGCAGTCCCAGCGCCGGAGGGCAGAGATGAGGTGTTGAGTGGAGCCTGCCTACCCTGGGGTTCCTGCACCTCTCACTGGCGTCCTGGTGCTCAGACAGCTAGCCTTAGCTGTTACCGGCTGCATCATTTTTTTTCTAAGACTCTTGCTTTTCTAAAGTTCTATATGTTTTTTGAGCTCATGACCTTAATCCTTCACATCTAGGATAATGTTTTCTGTTCAGTCCTATTTTTATTCAACAATGGAGTTTTTTTAAAACATCTAACATTGCAATGGAAATCCATCTGCAGGCCTTTACTATTGTTGTGTTGTACGTCTGTGTGTGTGTGTGTGTGTGTGTGTGTGTGTATGTGTGGACCATGTACATGAGATCAAAATTGGCACTGATAATGAGCACTCATGAATTAACACCTAAAAATGGATCCAAATACCTTTAATTCATGTGATTTAAAAGGTTCAATTTAAATTGAATAAACACAAAGGTTTATAGATACTATATGAAGTTTTAAAGGTTTCTACTGTTGCCTAAGTCCAGAAATTTACAAGGATTGCTTTGGAATATAAACAGAAGGAATTAAAGATTCTAGATAGGGTTATTTATTGGAAGGAAAGAGAATATTTCTAATGAAGAATGTACTACTATAAAACAAAATCTGAAACATTGTTCTGCTTTTATCAAAATAATTTTCTTACATTTGTCAGGTTTTATCACTTGGGAAATTAACTATTAAAGAAATTAAGGTTTATACAACTGTGATTAAACAAAAAATTATAATCTAAATTTTTCTTTCAGAACTAAACTTAATGTAATAACATCAATGTAATTATGGTTCTACTAATTCTATTTTTATATTAAATGTGTTCATATCTTTCAGATATACAAACTTTAAAGTAGAAGGTTTTAAAGAACATTATATCAAACTGATGTTCTCCAAACTGAGCTTGTATGGTATTGATTTATATCATTTAATGTTTTATAACTGAACCTATCATCAATAAGATAATGCTTTAGGGTTTTTTTACATCAGAATAATCTTTTAAATAAATGAGGACCTAATCTATTTAATATTCTGCTAAGATTTTGCAAGGAGCCCTGTCTTACCTGAGATAGTTCTGTCTCCCAGGTTACCTCAATGGCTTTGACGTAGGCCAGACTCCAGTTCATTTAAAGATATGTTCAAAGGATCAATTTTATTGTAAAGATCATTAGGATCTCAAACAAGGATATAATGTATAACTCAGCCAAAATTTGAGAAAGCTATTGCACAAACTAAATATGTTTTTACTGTTGTTAATTTTATTTTGTATTTTCCTTAATATTTATTTTGTATTTTTCTTCCCGGGGAAGCCACATGGTCAACACCAGACCTCGACCTATCCTAATGCAGATGGCACTAGCAGAGCTAATAAGCTGCTCTCAAGTTCCTCAAGGATGCCTCCCAGGAGACCAAAAGGTGACTTTTAACAATAGATAAGAACAAAAGTCAATTTGACTTGCTTCATCTTAAACACCTAGCAAAACAGCAAAACCAAGAACACGGCCATTCCTGGACATTTAAAAATAGTTTAAAGATAGACATCTGTGACATTAAAGACTAGATACTATGTTTACATGCCTTGTCCTCTCCAGCCTTGTTATGGGGACAAATTCTTAACCTTTATACTTCCTACATTTCAGACTGTTTCCTCTGTGCAAGTTTGGATCATAACTATGATTCCCATTGATGTTCCTCAATTAACTGTACAGTGAGGCTGAATTACCATGACTTGTTACCACCTCACTTTCTAGGGCAAAAAGGGCCATCTTTCTACTGGTAATAGTTGGGCTTTCCTTGGCCCCCATTCACTGCCTCTGGGCTGGGGGCAGGAGGACTTGTCTATATGGTAACCGCTACTCAGAAACTTGAACAAATTTCATTACAGAACCAACCAGCCTTAGACTCCCACCATGCTGGACTCCCACTAAACTCAAAATTTCTCAGCAACCCCCTTCTTTTTCTGCTAATCAGTAATCTCTCCCAAGCCTCTGTTCCTACCCACAAGTGGTGCTTCTACATTCAAGCAACATGACTGACAACCAGAGGCTCCCACACTCCTGCGTCTGCCTCCCTGCCTGACCAACACCTGAGCCATCTCCCCCTCTTTGGCACCCCCAATCCCACAAGAAGTAGCCAGACCTAATCTGCTGTCCTATATCATCAAAAAGCCCGGGATGTTAGGTTGGTTCAGCCTGTCCAGTTAGAGGTGGCCAGGGCAGCCATGGAACGGTCAGATGCTGACCTCAGCAGTAGAGGCACCTCCTGTCAATCAGCGGGCTTTTCCTGACTCATCCAGGAAGGACTCTGACCTTCTCTTCCTGCCTTAAGCCCTCCCCTTCCTGACCCAGCCTTTTAAAATTTTCTGTACCCCAGATCCCATGTGCCATTCTTCCAGACACACTCTGATGGATGGGAGAGTTCAGCCCGAGAGCATGTATTTCCAATAAAGTCTTGCCCAGCAGTAAAAAAAAAAAAAAGAAAGTAAAGAATTATTAGGCCAAAATCTAAAGGTAGAAACCTGAGAACATACGAATATCCAGGGCACCTTTCCATTGAGAGTGTTTCAGAACTTGAACTTTAGTCATCAAGGCCATGGTAGAGGGGCACAAAAGATAGAAGCCTGCTCAAGTAAGAAGTCTAACAGGAGATCTTCAACAAATAAAATTAGGATCCTGAAGGGCCACACCCTAGACAGGGATGAACCAGAAAAAAAAACTCACCCTCAGGAAAATCTGGGACCTGAGGAGATAGGAGCAATGAAACCTCTGGCACAGAGAAGCCATGATGAAAAATAAGCCACCGTGGATGTACAGCCCAAACTCACAACAGAAATTCGGATCAGTCCAGAAAACCTCAAGCTGTGCACTTGTTTTAAAGTTGTCCCAGACTGCTGATACCTTCAGGAAGCTGACAGTAGCTAATGTAAATATCAGAGACTCTCACTTAGGCTTCAAGAAATTCCATCAAATAATTTCTTAAGGAAAATACATAGCTCACAGGAAGGAAGGAGTGAAGGACTTTCAGGGACATCAGATATTATGAGTGAGAGAGAACAGATATAAAAACAGAGCAGGGAGAATCACAAAATTTCAGATATTAAATTATCCCAAATAAATTTATTTATTTATTTGTAATAAGTTATTTAATTATTTGTACCCAGGATTGAACTCAGAGGAAATTTACCACTGAACCACATCCTCAGCTCTTTTATATTTTTATTTTGAGAGAGGACCTTTCTAAGTTGCTGAGGCTGGCTTTGAACTTATGATCCTCCCAAGCTGCTGGAATTTTAGGAATATGACCCTGCACCTGAAAAAATTATTTTAAAAAATAGTAAATCTACAACATCAAAAACAAATCAACAAATACACTAGCTTGAAGACATCTTCAGTGGATAGGGAAAAACAAAAAACAAAAAGAGCAGATTTAAAAATTAGAACTTAGGCAAATAGGGAATTCAGCGATTGAAATAAATACGTGATGGACATATTAAACATTGTATTAGGCATAACTGATGAAAGAATTAGTGCACTGGAAAACAGATCTGAAGAAAGTGTACAGAATGCAGCACAGAGAGAGATGAACAATGTAAAAGGGACATTAAAAGACAGAAAAGAGAGCTAGAGGTATAGTTCAGTGGCACAGTGTGTGCTTAGCCTGTGCAAGGCCCTGGGGTTCGATCCTTAGCGCTGCAAACAAAAACAAAATCCCAGAAATTAAAAGGCTCACATTTGTCTAATAAGAGTTCCAGAATAGAGAATAGCCTATTTTAGGGCTTAAAATCTGCAACCTAAAGTTTACCTTGAGAGCAATAAGAAACCACTGAAAGAATTTAAGCAGGGCATTGATAAGAGCTTTTTTTGTTTGTTTGTTTTTTGTTTTTGGTACCGGGGATTGAACTCAGGGTTACTCAACCACTGAGCCACTTCCCCAGCCCTACTTTGTGTTTTATGTAGAGACAGGGTCTCACTGAGTTGCTTAGCGCCTCACCATTGCTGAGGCTGGCCTTGAACTCGCGATTCTCCTGTCTCAGCCTCCCAGAGTGCTGAGAAAAAGTGCTATTCACTCCTCAAAGGTATTCGGCTGAGGGGACAAAGGGACTGGGATGCAGTCTTGTGCTAGCAGCTGCATGTGCCTGGGGAGGGATTGCATATGCCTGGAGGAAAGAGAATATTTTTCTAACTCCCAGGAGAAACTACATAGCTGTCATAATGGGTTTTAAGTTTTGCTCTTTAGATACAGAATACAGAACGATTTTTCTCCAAAAATGTGATATGAGTATTTCATCTTTTCTACCAAAGGTCAGGTTTCCATGTGCACCTGAAAGGTCATACAACTAAGAAACCAAGGGCACACACCAGTGTTTACTTGTTTCGCATGAAACTGATTATGGCCAATTTAGTCCTCAATCTGGACTTGGTCTTATGCAGAGTCTGGCTATTACCTTCCTTCATAGTCATTTTCTTTCTTTTATTTCCTGAATACATGTTGGGGTGGAAAAGGGAATTTCATCTTCTTTTTCATCTTGGCAGTGTATATAAGACAAAGAACATTTTACTCTGTGTTCTGAAGCACATGGCTATTCTTTTTTTTTTTTTAATATTTTTTTAAATTTTATTTATTTTTTTAGTTGTAGGTGGACAGAATATCTTTATTTTATTTTTATGTGGTGCTGAGGATCGAACCCAGTGCCTCACGTGTGCTAGGCGAGCACGCTACCACTGCGCCACAATCCCAGCCCATGGCTATTCTTTTTAACTAAAAAGATAGTCACCGTTTATGACTTTGTGTATTATCTAAAGTCCCTAATCAAAAGAGCAATTCCATCTTTCATCAGCTGACCCATTCTAGGTGAGTTACAGTGAATGGGGGTGATGGCTGACTAATAACTCACCTTGAAATATTATGAAAGATGGGCAATAAGAGTTGAGATCATTTACAACCTGCAGAATAAGAGTTAGTAGTAAGCCGGGCGCGGGGGCGCACGCCTGTAATCCCAGCACTTCGGGAGGCTGAGACAGGAGAATTGCAAGTTCAAAGCCAGCCTCAGCAACGGTGAGGTGCTAAGCAACTCAGTGAGACCCTGTCTCTACATTAAACACAAAATAGGGCTGGGGAAGTGGCTCAGTGGTTGAGTACCCCTGAGTTCAATCCCCAATACCACACACACAAAAAAGAGTTAGTAGTAGAAAATGAAGACATCTATATAGTGCTAATTATACTGAAGGGAAACAAGCCTGGAAGTTGGCCAAGATTTGGGTAAGGAATACGTGCCCTCTGGAGTTAAACTTGAAGCTAACAGGGATGGAGTTAAATTTGCAGTCATGGGTCTGGGGCAAAGGGCTTGAAAAATGTCTCCTGAGCTAGGCTGACTAGATAAAACAAAGTTACCCCAGATACCCAAATCATCTGGGCATTGCCCCGTAAAAGACTAGGGTGAAGTGTGGAGGGCAGGGGCGGACAGCCCCAGCTCATAAAGCATTTGCAAGAACCACTGTCAGGAAATGAAGGCACCTTATTTGCAGCAAATCAAGACACACAGCGTCTTGTGGAAACTGCAGGGAAGGGAGATGTTTCTACTGAAGAAGGAAGGATAAATGGAATTAATTACATAGCACCATTAGTACTAATTAAAGATGTGCAATGCTTCATTGGTATTTTCTTATTTAGTATGCTCTCAGCTGCTAATTTTCCTTAAGTGAACACAGAAAATATTAATAAAGGCTCCCATAGAGTCACTTCAAACTTTGGAATACAATGCTTCTCTTGCCATGTAGTCAAAAGTGCTTAACTTCCTAACGTTCCTTTTAGGGGAAATTCTGAATCTTGTCCTTTTGGTTGGGTGAAACCTATTTCGTTTACATTTTTAAAGAAGAGCTTTGTAAATCTGTCACTAACATATTTCTGAGCAGGATTATCTTACTCTAATCTGCTACCCCACTGTCCTAGGAGCAACAAAGATGTGACCTGGACATACAATTCTTGGGTTCTGTGCTAAGAGACAGAGAAAAAAATAATGAATAAGACAAAATCCTTCTTTGAGAAGATGTAGCACTGAAAGAAATAAACAAATAAACTATATAATTCAATGTAGTAAGTAGTCAAGTAGATGATCATATAATGCATGGTTGTAGCACAATGGAAATATTTTATTTATTTAAAGTAATTATTAAGTATAGACTGTGAAAATCTTTGTGAGACCCTGAGGGAGATGAAGGAATAAGAAAAAACAAAAAACCTTGCACCCTTTCTTTATGCAGGATTGGCAGAAAAGTTGAGAATAAAGGTTTTTTGATGTTTTTCAAAGGGCTTAGCTATACTAAAAACCTCCTGACACAACTCCCACTTCCTAGGGCCTATACAAGAGGATGGGACAGAGAAAAGAATGACATCTGCCAACACTCAGCCCAAGGGAGTCACTTTCCCAGGAGCTATGATGGGTTGGGTCAGGCAGCTTTTTCTCTAATGTTCCAGAGCATTGCAGGACACATGGCCAAATTAGGTTCATTTTTATCAGAGGTCACTAGCCGGTCTTTTGGCAAATGTTTAACCAACAGGTTTGCATTTTACTAGTGATATGGTTACCATAATCTCTCATTGCTGTCAGATTTGTGGATCAGAGGTCAATCGTTACTTTGAGACTAGTTATTGATTTATGAAGTTAAATACTCCTTGGTTCTTGCCAAACGTAGTTGGCATTTCTCTTAGAGAACAACTGGTATGAGGTGGTTGCTACCTGCAGAAAGGAATTCTTCTAAGCCCTATTATACAATAGAATTGTAACAACAATGTGTATTGCTGGCATCTGATTTCATTTGACACCAAGATTAATTGCCTTTCAAAGAATATGTTGACGTTGCTGCTGCCTTAGTCAGTATTTACTTTGGAATCAATAATAAGAATCAAAACTGAAAAGGTGGAGCCCAAAGCCTGCAGATTAAAGAGCTCCAGATAGAAACTAAAGGAGCATAATGGGTGAGCAGAAAATCACACCTTGCCTTTTAGAGGCAATCATTTTTTTAAAATTATTTTTTGCTTTTGAAATCTGAGTCAGGACTCCTGGTGGAGCCAACACTGGCCTGACTCTCAGGATTATCTCAGAAGGGAAATTAGACTTTGGCTGCCCAGTTCAATGGATTGTGCAATGCAGACAATTTTTTTCTTTTTCCCAGAGATGGGAAGTCAATGGGAGTAAGTAACATTTGTGATTCGCACTTGTATTTATAGCTTTCATTAAGCATACCAAATGTGTGGTATGCATGCCACTCAACTCATCACACCAACTGTCCTACACATTTGGGAATGAAAAAAATTCTCTCTGCCAACAGCTCATTGTAGCAGCATGTTTAACCAGAGCCTCAGGTGAATTTCCAAGAGCCACGCAAGGAACAGAAGAACTCTGAGTGTGCCGGGCCTCCCATATAGCTCCATTCCAACACTTACCTTGCCCATTGTCTTGATGAGTGGAGAAATATTGTAGACTTATGCTTCCCAAATTTTAGCTGCATGCAAGGTCCCTGGGGATCTTGGGAAAAGAAATATTTGATTCAGCAGGTTCAGTGTGTACCCAAGATTTTGCATTTTTAAGAAGTTCCTGAGGATGCAATACTGTTGGCTCCTGCCCAGCCTGAGTGGGAAGGTACCATAGTCAGGTGACCTACATTGTTCTTGTCAGTCAGCATTGTCATCATCAGCATCCTCTTCCATCATGTGTACAGATTTTGAACTGGTTGTGACAGCATATCAAGTATTAAATCTGCTGACAGTTCTTCCATTCTGAAATAAGACAAAAGAGATTCACATATAGACCATCTTCTCAGAGAAATTTAAAATGATCTTTAGACCATCTTCTTTTTAATGTCATTTCTACTACTACCGAGACACATACCAGGACTAAGATGAAATCGTGGCAGATAAAAGCACAACATTGTGCTGGTATACGTACACAGAAGTTAGGGGAAGTGGTGACAAAACCTTTTGAATGTATTTTGGGTCATCACTGAGATGTGTTTTTCAGAGATTCAGTAGAGCAGACGTTGCTCCTCAGGACTTGGGATTCCCGAATTCCAGTGTCCCTGCCTCTCCCATGTAGCCTCGGGAGCTGAGACCCCATCTTCTAGGCCTCGTGTTCAAGACCTGTAAAGGGAATGCTTGGAAGAGATGAACAGGAAGGGCTCTTAAATTCTAAAGTTTCATGGTTGGTAATGATCAGCATCTTTCTATGTAGATTTGTCTACCCAAGGTGATGAAAATTTTGCTAAAGAAACAGAAAAATATTTTGTCCATTCAAACAGCCAGGGAGATTTTAATGAAAAAGACTGGCAAACAAGCCAATTATTTGCTTCTCTAGGCTTGCTTATTGTTATAACAGAAAAGAGTCATGGCTTAGGGGAAAATAGACATGCTGTGTGATATCAGACAAGTTATAGCATCTTTCTGGAGTCTCGGTTTTATCCTGGGCAAAATGCTGGGATCGATGCTTTATGTCCATTCTTGTGTTAATGATTCATATAACATATGGAAGAAGTTACAAAATTGTTGAAGTTTTTCATTAGTCCCCCATCTTTACCTATGATAAAGGGAGCAGGTCCCTAACCACACCTCTGTCCTAAAGGATGGAGCAAAGGCTTGTCAAAGACCTGTCTTTATTCTAGTCTTCCCTCCATATCTTTTGGATACTCTGTGCAATGAATGAGTGAGTAAAGGAGTAATTGTTACCACAGGATGTTCAGGAAACAGGCACATTGAAGTCAGTGCCGCCTGGCTTCTGGGGAGCTGTAACCCAGGTCTCCAGGGAGTGGTGCAGGAGGTGCTGGTCGCAGGAGCAGTGGACAGCATTTTCAGCCCCTGAACATAGTAATATTTTCTTCCCCCACTCGGTATTGGATCTTGAACCCAGGGGCACTCTGGCACTGAGCTACCTCTTCAGCCCTTTGATAATTTTTTTTTTTTTTTTTTTTTTTGAGATAGAGTCTTGCTAAATTGCTTAGGGACTTGCTAAATTGCTTAGGCTGGCTTTGAACTTGTGATCCTCCTATCTCAGCACCCCACTCCCAACTGCTGGGATTACAGATGTGCACCACCATGCCTGGCTCCCAGCCCTTTTTATTTTTTATTTTGAGACAGGGTATCTCTAAGTTGCCTAGTCTGGTCTCCAACTTGTGATCCTTCTGCCTCAGCCTCCCGAGTAACTGGGATTATAGGCACAAGCCACCATACTGACTGCCCCAGACTATTAAAGGGCTCAGGTTACCCTGAAAACAAGCTGAGTCAAGAATGTGTGTTATGAGCAAAACCACAGTGGCGCTATGAACCCCGGGAGGGAAGAAAATGAGCAGATTTGGGATCCTCTTTAGTTTTCATTTCAATCCCTAGTGCTAAATTTTAATGTGAATTGGGAATTGAGCTTAATCAGAAGTGTTTCCACAGGGAACAGAGCTTGTGAAATTAGAACTCATAAGTAGCTGCTTAGCTTAGTTTCAAGACAAAAATCCAGTCTTGTATGAGCCTTAGATCAATTGGGAATTGTGGGTAGAAATAATTAATAGAATCATAGATGTTAAAATAGGAAGGATTCTCATCCATTAATCCTACCCTTTGTTTTCTGTTTTTCTCAAAGGCAAACTTTACATGTGAAGAAAGAAAAAGAAAATTCACCACATGAGCATGGGCAGCCAATATCAGACTTGGCAGCTGACTCTGGGGAAAAGGGAGCTTGTCCCTAACCACACCCTCTGTCTTCAAAGATGGAGCAAAGGCTGGTCGAACAAAGACTTGTGGACAAAGGGAAGTCCATCTCTAGGTCAGCATTTATTAAGAATTTAATAAGCCTTTCACACACATTTATTAAGCCTCTTCACACACACACATTCTCCTTGCAGGACCTGGAGAAGGCTCAGGGATTTTTGTAACCAAGCTGCCTAGGTGATCTTTAGACACTTCTGAATTTAAGAATCAAGTTGAAGCTTTGAGCAAGTCATTCTGACTACTATCTGAATAAATTTCAGTTTCTTTCCTTACCCTAGATTGTATGTTTTTGAAGGGGAAAAACATGAACAAAACAAATGATTCAACACAGGAGGGTATTTTGCAGTGGTTCTGGGGAGAAGTGGATTTGGAGAAAAAAAAAATAGCACAAATGGGAAGGAAGAATGCAACGGGGAGATCTTTGTATCCAAGCTCTTGATATAAAGCCTGTTCTAAAATTTTAAAAAATTTTAGTAGACAGCTCAGAATCAATGCATCCCTTTTAACATATTTCTGTACAACAAGGAAATGAATTTGTTCTCCAAGTCACCTCACAAGTTCAACTCCTCAAACTAGAGATCACTTCCACTGGGGACGAGGCAGAGGAGGGAGGTCCTAGGAGACTTTTCCAAGACCAACCTTCCCACGAGCCCTCCAAGTGTCCTGTGACCACAGCCACGCCCCTCTGCACGCAAGTCTTCTCTTTCTTTTCCACCCACTGTGGAGATGGATTCTATGTGGAAGAAGTTTCACTGAACACCCAGCTGCCTCCTCAAAGTCACACTGCGCTTCCTGATGCAAAGGGTTGTTGTGACAGCAGAGTTGGTAAACAGACACCTTTTCCAGTGAAACTTTTCCAAGGATTGACAGTAATTTGCACACGAGGGCCTCGAGGGAATTGAAGAATTCGTAAGTTTAGTAGGAAGGAGCTGAGTCCCTCCTTTGGGAATAACACTATGCAAGGAAATGAAAAACACAAAATGCAATGTCTCTGTTTTCTGAAAGTTTATCATCTTATCAGGGAGCTAAAACAGACACAAAGCCAAAGCCAACCTCACATCTTATAAACCATGTTTAAATGAGTATCATCGATTTAACAAACTTCTGCTTAGCACTGACCAATCTCTATCTCAAAATTCAGCTCAGATGACAAATCCTGTTTTTCATTTCTTCTGGATTGTATTAGGGACTTTCCCCCCACTTGTCTCCCTTGTGCCATATCTTGATAAGCAAATCTGAGACTAGGGGAGAGGAAATAAATGTACTTGGCATGTGGAAATGATATGAAGACAAAACAATGGCAAATTATCTTCTCCAAAATAACACCAATAGCCTCCCGTTCCCGCATATTTTCCTTTCAATGTGATGGATACTCTTTCCGCTGAGAGGTGGGATCTATATTCTGTCCTCTGAATGTGGGCAGGAGCTGAGGATGACATGCAGCTGACAACCAGCCCAAGCTGGGCCTTTCAGCCTCATAGCACAAAGCAATGAACTCTAACAAACAGCTGAATCAGCTTAGAAGCAGATTTCCCACAGTTGAGTCTTCAGATGAGAGTGCAGCTCAGCCAACACCTTAATTGCAGTCCCCAGGAGACTCTAAGCAGAAGATCCAGTTAAGCCACATGGCTTAAACTTGACCCACAGGATCTGTGGAATAAATGTGCTCTGTTTAAATCACTAAAATTGCAGAAATTTCCTGTGTAGCCATTAGAAAGAAAGCCAAGACACCTGGCTACCTTAGAGTCTCCATGCCGCAAGTCCATAGCCCAGGGAGTCCCAGTTGTTCTGCCACCAATTGTTTGAGTCTTCCAAACATCCATTGCCAGGCAGATAAGTGAGTCTTTGAGATCCTCAGGCAATACTGAGCAGATCATAGACAACTATCTACACTGAGCCAGGTCCACAGTGAGCAAAATTAAAGTTGTTGCTTAAAGGTACTAAATTCTGGGGTAACTTATTATGCAGCCATAGTAACTGGAACAAGTATATGCCCTTTACCCAATCTGCTCCTCCATAGTATGACCTCCCTTTCCTGGAATGTTTCCTTGGCTTTCTATAACTTTTATTGATGGCTATTAGCTCCTTGACACTGATCACGTGGCAGATCTTGCTTTCTGGCTTCTGGACTTCATTACCTGCTAAACTAGCCTGTGGGCCCCACACCTTGTCCCACCTTGACCCAGCAGAATCATTCTCAGAACACAATCAAATTCAGACAGCCACATGACACTCAGCCTTCCGTTTTTCATATTTTTATCATAATATATTTACATATCTCCATATCTGTCAGCCCCATCAGACCATGAGCTTCTTCAAGTCAGGGCCTTTATAGTTTGGGGTCTAACTCAGGATGTAAATGATCAATCTATTGAAAGGAAGTATAACCCAGGACTAAAACTCATAGCCCAAATTATAAATGCTGTCAAAGAAAGAGGGTGGTATGACTTGGAAGGCCTCATAGAAGAAAAGAAACTTGACCTTCATATTAAAGTGGGATTTGTTGAATTTGGGTGAGAGGAGAAGAGATAGGAAGGCATTTTGAAATGAAAGAACAGTGGGGGGAAATTATGCAAGGAGGAGAATACTGGCATTTTAAGGACCTCATAGGGCAGCTCTAGGTAGAAGAAGTAGCAGTGATAGTTTTTTATTTTTCTGACTTTATATGGCCACTGGATTCCACAAATACTTGTTTATCTACTTTACTCCAATTCTGTAATCTAGATATGTTTTACATTGAGTATTCAATTTTTTCATTAGTTTAAACAATAAATTATTTTGTGGAACTTTTATTAATCTGTAAAGTTTGCATACCTATTCCACATGTATCCATACTAGGTGAAATTCCTATTCATTTCCAGGTAGATTAGTTTTACATATGAAGTAAGGTTTACAAATAATAAAGTTAGAACACTTGGATTTCTTAAGCATTGAGAAGATCTGTGAATAAAATTAAATACTAGGGCTAAACGTTGCCCACACCCTCTGGGGTTTCAAGCTCATGTAATCCTAGATATTATGTTAAAAATCATGACCTCACCAGAGCCGGTTGAGGTAGAGCAAGACTACCAAATGTGTGTATGAACTTGGAAAGTCTGAGTTGCCTGGTTGTCATGGCAACAGGTAAGCTGCACGGCATGTTGGAGGCTTTCCAAGATGTACAACGGAAGTGAGTCCACCATCAAGGAATCTATGTGTTCAGCTGAGTGGCAAAGCAAAACTCTCAACAGCCACCGTGACGCCTCACAGGCCTCATTGTATGGGGGCAGGAAACCATTCACCTGAGGGGGGAACCTGGTGTGGAGCAGAAGGACCTGTGTCACATTCCTGAGTCAGGAACATAGGTGCTTAGGTTAGGATGGCATCTTCTCAGTCAAGGGAGTCTAAGCGACGGTCCGGAAATAACCCCAAAGCTCAGTGGCTTAAAGCCACACAGAGTATTTATGGCTCAGGTTGCTTATCTGTCACAGGTCATCTGAAGGGCCCCATTCTGCTTTATCCTCACATAAGGACACAGGCTGGGGAAGTTCCATCCCTGTGTTTACAATCATGCACTGGCTTTTGGTTTTTGCCTAGAAGTGCCACACATCACTTCTAGGGACATCACATTGGCCAAAGCAAGAAACAAGGCCACGCCAATGTCAAGAAATGCAAATTCTACCATGTCTGGAAGAAGGACTTGCAAAACTGGATGAAGAGCATTCACAGCCAGCAATGCCAGCATTGACTATTCCAGCACTCCTGCTCATCTGTGACACTCTCTACATTGGGGACAGATACTGCTTTGTTGTGAGCACTGCAGGATGTTTGTCCCTGACATCTATCCACTAGATGCCAGTAGCATCCCCTTCCCAAGTTGTAACACCACCAAGGATCCAGTGGTGCCAGGCTTCTCTTGTGACAACCAAAAATGTCTCCAGACATTGCAAAGGTCCCGTAGGAGACAAAGAGCAAAAATGGCCCCAGTTTAGAGCTCCTGGCTTAGAGTAATGCATACCAGGGCCCAGATCCTTCTAGGTTTTGGAGTTAGACTAAGACTTTAGGTCATTGTGTGAACTTGACAGTTGCCTAACCTTTCTGGGCCTACTACTTTACATGTTATGAGGGTACTGCTAGTATGTCTCTCATGACATAGTGTCAAAGATTGAAGGAGACAATAGGACATTTGTAAAGTGCTTAGGACAGCACCTAGCATACAATAAAATATATAAAAATAAATTTCAGATAAAACATACCTTCTCACTGAGAGTGACCTGGAGGCTGCTGCCATAGCTCCAGTTTCAGATTCATTTATGTTTTATGTCACCTTGAATATACTATTTAAACAAGCAAATCATCAGTGTTTTATATTAATTACACATGATGAACCTTTATGTATTATATGGACCTTTCCTATTATATGGATTATGTTGTCTAAGAATAACTCAGTCTAATCTATAGGGTTAGAAACAAAGAGGAATCAGGGTGACTAACGAGAATGACTCAATAGACTTATATTTAAAATACTTTGCTTCTGCCCTTTTCTTTCATGTGGTGTTTATGGAAAATGTTTTTAGTGAGCAAGAAGTCAAAGTCTATTTTTTTTTTTCATTTGAATGCTTGGTCAGAACAGAGTGCTAATGAGGATTAGATTAAATGTGTCTGACCCTTATTAACCCAGAACCTGAAATAGCCTGCTGCCCCAGACATGCCAATAATAGCCACCATGGGGAAAGTTAGGGGATATTGCAGAAGCTGGGGACCCCAGGCAGTCAGCTCAAAGGTCTTGCTTTATAACTTTCATATTGCCTAAATGTAATTCTGCAAATTTTTACTCAATGTCCATGCGTTTGGGTGGCCCTGGTTAGTGACTAACACAGGGCAGACGGATAGCTGTTCAATAAATGTTTGTGCAATTAAAGGGATTGTGCTTTGCAATCAAACCACTTTTGAAGGGATGTGGAGAAAAGAAAATTGGTTTACCACCTGGTTCACCATGATGTATAAATGCATATATTTTTTCTGCCTCTTAAGACCTCACAAAAATGACAGAAAAGGAATTAAAAAAAAAAAAAAAGACACAAACCCACAGGAACAGGGAACACAGAGGATGATGGAATAAGAAACAAAATTTGGAGATTGGAGAATGGGCTGGCAAATGAGTTTAGCAAGGCCAAAAATGTTGAATTCTAAGCTGGCACTGGGTAAAATATGAACCTAAACTTATATAAAACACAGAATAAATGACCTAAAGACTCCAAAATTGGCAGCTGCAGGAAACTTAAAAATGGAGAGTTAAAAAGACATTGCTAATGAAGCTGGGCCTGGTGGCACATGCCTGTAATCCCAGCGGCTCAGGAGGCTGAGGCAGGAGAATCACAAGTTCAAGGCCAGCCTCAGCAGCTTAGTGAGTCCCTAAGCTATTCTGCAAGACCTTATCTCTAAGTAAAATACAAAAAAGGGCTGGGGATGTGGCTCATTGGTTAGCACCCCTGGGTTCAATCCCCAATACAAAAAAATGAAAATAAAAAAGACACTGCTAATGAAAAGAGGATTGTTCTGAAAGTTTATTTAAAAATCAGTGGGATCCCTACCTAGGTCATCCCTTACAATTCCCTCATCTTAGCAGAAGAGTCAAGGTTTTCCCTTGAAGATAGTCTCTGTGTTAGATAGACCAGTGTGAAACAAGTACATCCTGAATGCCAACCCTCTTTTTCTTTCTTCTCTGGGATAGTAGAAGGACAGCAACAAGGCCAACACCTTCCTGGCAGGAGACTGGAAGAATTTTAACAGGTAAGAAGGAAATACCTAAAAACACAAGTTAGATCAGGTTTATCCACTAAATGGTCCATCCAGTTCTTTTCACAGTGAGGTTAATTGTTGAAAGATCTCAGACACCTGCCCAAAGCCTTCTAAAAACATTTTATTCCTCAGATCTTTTATATGAGTTGACAACCAAGGATTATTGGTTGCCAAGGAAAGCTTCAAACAAGACAGTGACCAAAGCAATAAACAGAAAAATGCAACTTGTAGTTGACAGAAACAATGTGGATAGAAAAAATCTAAAAACAAAAAACAAAACAAAACAAAACTACCAAATGTTCTTATAGAGGAAAGATACTGCAATCATTAACCAAGAACAGAATGTTATAAAAAGAGAGCACTTTGGGAACAAAAATAATTTACATATATTACCTTACTTGGCAAAAAGGAGTTGCAGGTGGAATTAAGGATTTTTAGATGCAGAGATTGTTCTGGATTATGTAAGTAGACCCTCAGTGGAATCCCAAATGCCACCTGGGAGGTCAGATTACAGGATGAGAGTAAAGTGGGATAAGAAAAACTGGACCAACCACTGGGGACTTTAACAATGGAGGAAGAGACCATGGCCCAAGTCATGCCAGGAGGCCTCTAGAAGCTGGAGAAAGAAAGGAAATAGCTCCTCCCCTTGAGGCTTCAGAAGGAATTTGGCCCAGAGAAATTGAGCTTGGATTTGTGATCTCCAGAATTGTAAGAGAATGAATTGTGTTGCTTTAAGACGCTAAGTTCATGGTAATTTGTTACAATGCCAATAAGGGATGTGAATTGTATATGAATTATGGGAATTGTGTTCCACTCGGATTCCTGTTGAAGACCTAACTTCCGGTATCCCAGAATGTGACTGTCATGGGGAAAAAAGTTGTCCCTAAGAACAGCCTGAGGAGTTCCCAGAGAGGAGGAAGTGCACTTGGAATCATAAGGGTCCTTGGCTTACAAGACAGAAAGAATTTCAGCATGAACCAATCAAAGGCACAGAGGTTCATTTAGGAAAGTAGGTACACATTCAAGGGAGAATGGGGGTCATCTGCAGAGAGAGACATGTTTATTTTGGAGGGGAGTTCTCAGCTCTTTTTTTTTTTTTTTGGCTACTGGGGATTGAACTCAGGGGTACTCGACCACTTAGCCACATCCCCAGTCCTATTTTGTGTGTTGTTTTTTTTTTTTTTCAGAGACAGGGTCTCAGTGAGTTGCTTAGCACCTCATCGTTGCTGAGGCTGGCTTTAAACTTGCGATTCTCCTGTTTCAACCTCCCTAAGTGCTGGGATTATAGCGCCATTGTGCCCAGTTCGGTTCTTCTTTTCTTTTTTGGTACTGAAGATTGAAGCCAAGTTGCCTTACCCTGATCAATTTCAGCATCCTTAGGCTGATATGGGCACATCTTTATTTGATCAATAGATAATGCTAGAAAGTCCCCTAAACTATAGGTTTCTCACAATATCATCTTTCTCTTTCATTTATGTATTTGTTGTGGGGTTAATGAACAATGCAGAGATAGAGTTATAGATTTCCTAGGAATTTGGGAGTAATAGGCCTGGAAAGGACTGGCTTGGGGAGTGACAAGCCTAGAAAAGTTATGTGGAACTTCTGAATTAAAATCTTATTTTCTTGTCCTTTCTTTTGTCTCTCTCCTATCTCTTTATGTTTCTTCTGTCCTACCTCGGGACTATATTTGAAGATAGGGTTCTTCCAGAGGTAATTAAGGTCAAATGAGGTCCTGTGGCTGGGTCCCAACCCACGTGACTGGTGTCCGTATAAAAAGAGGAGGAGATAAAGAACACAGACTGTGTATGCACACAGGAAAGACACAGCTGAGAAGGCAGCTGTGTGCAAATCATGGAGAGAGGCTCAGAAGAAACTGCTCCAACTGACACTTTGATCTTGTACTTCCAGCCTCTGGAGAAAAAGAGTTTCTGTTGTTTAAGCCCCGTTGTATGCATGCTATTATAGACCCAGAGCCAACATACAGGTCGCTCTAAACATACTGGCCCTGCCCCTGGGCTGCAGGCTGTATACACTAGCATTTTACATGCTCTTCTGCATCATCAATCAGTTGTCCTTATCCAAACAAAACCACCAAGGATCCAGTGGTGCCAGGCTCCTCTTCCTGGGCCACCCTTGGCCTGTTGCTGACACTATCTCTGCCATATTCTTTTTTTTACATTTTTCAGTTTCCCCTGCTGGGCTCTGACCCAGCCCCACCGTCTGCAGTTTGGTTTGCACTTCACTATTCAGGAGGCTGCACAGTCACCCCTGAAGGCACCTCCCAGGTCCTCTGCTTTGCTATGGAACAGGTCCCTCCTGGGATCTGCTTTTGCTTGCTCAGCTTGGCTTTGGCTTCTCTGTGGGGTATTTGTTTCCACCATTTTGTCCGCATCACCCTCAAAGAAGCTGGGTCTTTTCCCTCCAAAGCTCTTGGGTTCTGAAGAAACTTGAAGCTCATTTTGTGAATGAGCTTTCAAAACACTGTGTTCTGTCTCAACCCCTGTGGGAGTTGTTCTGCGGGAACAAATTCCAGTTCAAGGCTGGGTGTGTAGCTCAGTGGCAGAGCATTGGTAAGTCCAGGGGTTCTATCCCCAGCACTAGAAAGAATAAACAAAAACAAAACCGGACCTTCCCACTGCAGACCACTGTCCAGCACCTCCATGGTGCTACTTTCCTCTCTGCCTCGCCTTGACCAAAATTTGCTCCTGGCTTTGCATTATTATTTGTAGTTTCACACCTCTGTCCCCTTGCTTTTGCCCAAATCTTTCATTTTGTATTGCATCTGTCACCCTCTCCATCCTTCTTTCCTTCTAGAAATGCTGATCTTTGGCTCTGTGCAAGGTGTGTCTTTCTGGTCAGTGCAGTTAAACTCACCCATTAACCAGGACGGCACAAAAGCTAATGAATGGGTTAATTTGTTCTTGGCACTGGCAGGTCTGTTTTTCACTATTTCTGTTTTCACTCTCCAAATAATTAACCAACAAAATCGACCTTGCCTGAAAAGAAGAATGAGGGAAAACATCAAAGATCTTCATACCTCCTAGTCAGTGATCCTGCTTTAGGTTCACAGGAACCAGGAGTGTCTCAAATAATCGGTGACTTAGTGACAGCATCATAAACCACATCCAGAGAACTGACTACAGCAAGCATCCATAAGCCTTCCTGTGTCCACCTGGATCTGGCGAAAATTAGACTCCCAGAAACCCCACATAAGTTTTTGTGCCTGTGACCACTGGAAAGAAGGGATTTAGGGTAAATGCTCTCCATCTTCCAATTTGCAGACTTGTTGCCAATAAAGTTCTTTCTTGTCTTGTCACTCTGTCTCTTGAGTTATTGGCATCATTGGGTGGTAGCCGAATAGGAACTTTCATGATTCCATGGCTTAAACAATGAGGATATTTTGTTATCTCATCTATTGAGAAGTCTAGGAGAATCTAGGGCAGAACTGGACTAGCAGCTTGGTGATGGCATTAAGGAATTGGGTTCTTTTCATATGCTTTCTTCTCTCCTATCTTTCAAGTATTGGTTTTTCATCTTTATGTTTCAAGATCTCATGGTTACAGAATGGCTGCTATAGTTGCAGACATTACAACAGAATTCCCAACAGAATCAGTGGACAAGGGGCAAGAATTACCAATAAAAGAACATCTCTTCAAATGCCTTTCTTCTTTCATCCCATTACCAGGAAAAAATTTTGCAGAAGACTCTGTCCCATTATATCTCATTGGCCAGAACATGATCACAGGACTACCTCTAGCTGCAAGGGGGGTAAATGAGGATCTCGTCTTTTTAGCTTCTCTACAGGATGTCACTCAAGTAGAAAGAGGTCAGAATTGGCAGGTTGACTATGTGTATCATAACTCTTTTTTAATTATTATTTTTTCATTGTTGATGGATCTTTATTCATTTTATTTATTTATATGCAGTGCTGAGAATTGAACCCAGTGCTTCATGCATGCTAGGCAAGCGCTCTACCACTGAACCACAACCCCAGCCTTGTATCATAACTCTTGACACTCAAAAAGCTCTTAAGTCACAAAAGTCTTTACTTTTTACTCAAAATCTTCATGGGAGTTAAAGGTGATAGAAATGGAGGAAGGTTGAGGCTGGCATTGCCCTGTGTCTTCTCCTCATTTACTTTGTTCAGGTCCCACATCATGCTTAGAGGTACATGGCTGTCGGTGCCTTGCTAGGAACTCAGGGTTGTGCCTGTGCTCAGAGATGCCTGCAGGGCTGGGCTGGAGATCAGTGTCTCCAGGGCTTAGGCCATTTACCAGCAGAGCCCTGTTGGCAGGAATCCATGAGGAGATGCTGGTGGTGTTCTGGAAGTCTGCCATTCCTGAAACACAAACAGAGCCAGTCTCATAAAGCAGAAGTGGCCTCCCAGGTCACGTATTCCATAGGATCCATCCTGCATTAGGCAGATTAGAGCAAATATACCAAAAAGGAGAGAGCACAGACATGTGTGGTGACATCTTGGCCTACAGCAGTGTTTGGTAGGAAGATTCTAGAGTCAAAAGCAAGTTTTAAAAAACCCCAGTAAGCTTTGAGAGAAGGAAGGAAGGACATTCATTCCTGCTGGTGCAAAGATAGCCCCATTTCATCCTCAGAACCCTCAGGATTTCAGAGTGAAGGGTGAAGAGTGGTAATAAAAGTGTTCTGACCTTGTGTCTGAAGATGGTCTCCGTGACTCACGTGGGTAGGTCACTTTTCCAGTAGGAGGAGTGGACTCGTGTGGGCTGCTTGCTCTCTCTCTTTGTCCCCTCTCCACCAGGTGAAGATGTTCTTTAACAGCAGAACTGGATTGAATGGATCAGAACCAGAAGACGAGTCCACTGATGCAGCAGGGAAGTGGCCTCCTCCCTCGTCACCTCCTGAGACCCTCGCTTCCGTATTGCCTTAAAGAGGGGGAGGGGTACCACATGGGTCCACTCTACGAGTTAGGGTCCAGAGAGATGGAGAAAGAAAGGGTCCCCGGGGGAGACGATATGGGGTCTCTCTGGACAGTGGCAATCCGTGGAGTCACTCACCCAGTGTATAGATAGTTAATAATATGGGCCCGTCCTTGAGTGTGACTTAGGAGAGGAGAACTGTTAGTGAGGAATTTGGAGAGTCTTTGAGGAAGCACCCTCAAAGTTATTGTTCGGGGCCATCTGGCGCACTAACGAGCTCTTGGTGCCTCAAAACTTTCAGCCTTTGATCCTGTGAGTTTTGGAACCTGGCCAGTTCCCACCTCACAGAGATTTTACAGCCTAAGGCCAGCTGTATAACGCTGGACTGCATGTTGGGAGGTGTTGCTGTGCCTTTTTAAGTCCTCCAAAGGAGAAAGAAGAGAGAGAAGAAGGGATCCAATGAGAGAGAGAAAGAAGAAGGGTTCCAACTAGAAAGAAGAGAAGAAGGGGTTCCAACTGGAGAGAGAGAAGAAGAAGGGATCTAACAAGGCAGAGAAAAGAAGAAGGAATCCAACTGGAAGGAGAAGAAATTCAACCAAAGAAGAAATTCAACCGGGGAAGAAGGAATCCGATGCTTTGAGCGAGAAGAAGGAATTTGACTTGTGGGAAGAAAGCTGACTCTCACCTATGTTTTTTACCCTACTCTCGATGTTGCTCCTTTTACCTGAGGATAGGTGTTGAAGATGTTGGTTATGCTGTGAGTAAAGAAGAAGGATCTTGACTCTTACCTATGTGTTTACCGTACCCTCAGTGTTGCTTCTTTTACCCGAGGATAGGTGTTGAAGGTGTTGATGCTGTTCTGAGTCAAGAAGAAGGATTTTGAAGGTGATGGTGCTTTGAGGAGAAAGACTCTTACCTATGTGTTTACCCCATTCTTGGTGTTGCTTATTTTACCCAAGGCTGGGTGTTGGAGGTAACGATGGTGCTTTGAGTGTACCTGCAAACCCGTGTTGTGTTATCTGGTGTTGATTGGTGAGTGCTTATTGGGCTGGAGCTGCTCTCTCTTTCTTGTCTTCTATATTATTGATTCATTATATACAATATTCAATATTGCGAAGTATAGCTGTTGCTTGCTTATTGTTATATTATCTCATATTAAAGCTTATAAAACCCATCCTGTTGTGAGGCTGGTGATTCACCCCACGAATCTGCCTAGATAAATTAGTCTGGGATCCAGACCAAGACACCCAGACCCCGTGGTGTAGGTAAAAAATCTGCTCTGCCCCAGTGAGATGCAGAAAACACCGGAGTGAGGTGCAGAGAACACTGTTTATTCCAGAAAGTATAGAAGCTTAAATACACTGTTGGACCAATCAGGTCCAAAGGTCACAAACAAAGGGGAGCTCTCTGTCAAGAGCACATTCTATAGGAATAGAATGAGGAAAGATGGAAGGGAGGGGTTGAAGGTATTGGAGAGTGCTTCTACACTTCCCCAAACATTGCCTGAGGTTATGCATACGCTCTGGCTTCCTAGCTCCCCATTCTGCCACTCGCCTCTTTCTCTCAGTAGAGGGATTTGAACCCGGGGATGCTCTACCACAGCCCTTTTAATTTTTTATTTTTATTTTTGAGACAAGGCTAAGTTGCCCAGGCTGGCCTCGAGCGTTCAGATCCTCCCACCTCAGCCTTCCGAGTCTCTGGGGCTACAGGTGTGTGCCACTGCACGTGGCTTACTTACCTCTTGTGTAAAGCCTCCATTCTGGGGTCTGCTGTCAGGCCCTGCTGCCTTGCCCTATCCCTTCCCACCCTGCGCGAGTTTCTGCAGGCTACTTTTCAAGGCTGCTGTCAACTGTTACCTCTGGGGCAAAGCCTCCTGGGCCTCATCCTGCAGAATGAGTTTCTCTGGTGCCTTGTGTGCATCACCTGTGTGTGTGCACCTGGACTTCAGGACCTGACTGAGTGCTGTGCTATTTGTGGACAGGCACATCTTTGTTGGAGACCATGAGCCCCCAGACTAAAATTTTGTCATGTTGAAAACAGTGCTTATCTCAGAAAAGTACCCAGTACAGATGTAGTGGATGAAGATATAAATGACTCTATACCAGAAAAAATAACTCATGCTGGAATTTGACTGTAGTTTGATCCATATTTTAAAAGCAAGTTGAAATAGCTCATACACTTCGTCACAAATAAACATTTTGACAAAGAAAAACAATGTTAAAGAACTTATTCTACACTATTTCAAAAGTTACCATAAAGTCATTGTTAGGTGGGATCAGGGTCCAAGGGACCAGTCAGGGCAGTTGCAGTCAGCAGCTGCGAAAAGGAGCGGCTAGCCAGACGCTGACAGTCACCAGTAGACACGCCTCCTGTCAATCAGCGGGTTTTCCTGATCTATCCAGGAAGGACTCTGGCCTTCTCTTCCTGCCCCCAAGCCCTCCCCTTCCTGACTGAGCCTTTCAAATTCTCCCTACACCGGAGCCCCAGCGCCATTTCTCCCAGACGCACTCTGATGGACCGCAGGATTCGCCCGAGAGCGTGTATTTTCAATAAAGCCTTGCCAAGCGGCTTTAATTCATCTTCTTCTGGTCATCTAGTCTTTACAGTCATGTTAATGAAGACTGTGTAGCATTTCTGTAAAGGTAGATAAATCAATCAGTGGAACAGAATTCAGTCCAGAAATAAATCTTTATTATTATGGTGTTTATGGTTAGTTGATTTTTGACAAAAGCCTCAAAATATTTCCATGGAATTTCTTTTCAACAAATGGCATGATTGTTTATTTAAATGTCAGCAACAAAAAATGTATTTTAGACCCTTAACCTGCATCACACACAAAGGCTCATGGACCTATTTTAAAAGTACAAAATTTTCAGAAGGTGGCTAGGGGTGTAGCTCAGTGGCACAGCACTGACCTGATATAACATGAGGTCCTGGAATCCCTGGCACTGCAAAAATAACAAAGTTCTAAAAGCAAACATAGAAGGAAATCTTTGTGACTTTGCTTTAGGCAAAGGGTCTTAAATATAGCTTAAAAGCATGATCCACAAAATAAAAAAATGATAAATTAATACTTATTATATTAAAATTTGTTGTGTTTCAAAAGATACTATGGAGCCCGGTGTAGTAATACACACCTGCAATCCCTACTCTGAGGCAAGAGGATCACAAGTTCAAGTCCAGCCTGGGCAACTGAGGGAGATCTTGTATCAAAATAAATTTAAAAAGTTGGGGATGTAGGTCAGTGGTAGAGTGCCTCTGGGTTCAATCCCCAGTATCCCTGTACAGAAAAAAGGAGGAAGTGTTGGGAGGTGGAGTAACTTTCCCCCAAGGTCACACAAGGAGAAAGCAGGAGGGAAGCATAACTGGTTGGATATCTCCATCCGGGAAGATACCCACAGACTATTCTGCTCTCTTCTCAGTCCTGAATGACACCTCACTCTTGACATTGGGGGTTAGGAATGGAGAGGAGGCAGAAATACTGGTGTAGTCATCTTCACCCTCTGCTATACCCTTGAGCAGCTGGGAGGACTGAAGACATGTCTGGAGAGGGTTTCTATGGGAGTGGACAGCCAAAAGAGGGTTGGGGAGGAAGGACAGCTGTGGCTTCCATAACTCTAAAATTCGTTCTCTTTCTGCTCTAACATGCTTCCCTCTGGAGTCAGAAGACAATCCTACAGTATGTGCTGGTCTGAAGGGAAGTGATTTTAACAGCCCCGAGAGAGCCAACCCCACTCACAAGCAGAATACCTGGTAGGAGGATTTCAGGCCTCCATCCAAAATGATTCCTTAGACACTGTCTTAGTCAGCACTGGCTGCTCTAACAGTACCACAGACTGATGACTTAAATAGAGAACCTTTATTTCCCGTAGTTCTGGAGGCCGGAAGTCTGAGATCAGGATGTCAGTGTTGATGGATTCTTGGACTCCTGTTCACAGATGAATGCCTTTTTGAATCTTCACATGGCAGAGAACAGGGAAGCAGACTTTCTTGTGCCTCTTCTCCTAAGAGAATGTATCTCACCATCCTCCTAAAGGCCCCATGTTCAAACACTGTCTCATTGCAAGTGGGACATCAACACATGAATTTTGGGGGATGGGGACATCATCCATAGCACAGATCCTCCTGAAACTCCAGAACAATGAGGACACAGAGATGATCCTGAAAGCTTCGAGCAAAAAACAAGCAAATTATTTATATATATAAAAAATCAGGTTGGTACCAGATGATTTTATCCACAATACCAGATAATAGATGTCAAGAGTGCACTATCTCCTAGCCCTAAACTCCAAAGCTAGAAATAAGTATCTAGTCAGATTGTCAGTCAGATGTGAGGTTGAAGAAATGACCTTTCAGACATTCAAGACCAAGAAAGTTTACCTGACAGGCATCCCTTTGGGAAAAAAATTGGAAGTATAATAAAAGATTCAACTTTATATTGAGGCTTTAAATTTTATGTTTCCAGTGGTATAAGTTTATAGATATATAGCATCGCTTTTCTTCTCTATGGACAGAATCCTACTTGCTTTTTCAAGTAGTAAGTAATATTTATATTATTTAATTTTATTATCATCATTTATTTCATATTATCTCATTTTAATATTGTTAATATTGCTTATTGGCTCTTGATTTTCAAATATCATAGGATATTTGTACTTACTGAAAAGGCAGAGTGACATTATGAATCTTCATATCATAAAAATAATGGTGTAGCTAGCAGAAATAAGGAGGAAGGAGAGGGGGATTGGGTGGTGATAGTGGGAATCTTACAGAATGGGGAGAAATACTGTTTACAATTGAAAGATCAAGAAGTAGAAGTTTAAGGGCTGGTATTGTGGCTCAGTGGCAAAGCACTTGCCTTGCATGTGTGAGGCCCTGGGTTTGATTCTCAGCACCACATATAAATAAATGAATAAAATAAAGGTCCATCAACAACTAAAAAATTATTTAAAAAAAGAAATAGAAGTTGAATTCTATTATTTATAGGGTTCAAGTTGTGAGAGACTAAATACACAATGTCCACATTGTATATACAGCTAGAACTTTGACCCACAATCTGCAACAACCTGCCCAGGAAACCCACCGTGCTCTCTGTGATGGACAGTGCAGAGGCCCTCTAGTATAAGTCAGGCCTGCAGGAAGCCAGATTGCTCTCTAGTGACAATCCAGGGAGCTAAACAATGCCCTTGGCAATGATCAACCCCAAATGGCCAGGACTTGATTGATAACGGACCAGCTTCCCTAATTTTTGTCCCCACTTCCAACCTAACATCAACTAGAAAAAATACAACAGGAACCACTAACTAATCACATAGGGTGCCCTCTTCTAGCCAGTCCAGTCAGAGCTTCCCCAGGCCAGCAGCCTCCACAGCCCACAGCCCAAGGCTTCCCTTCTTTCCTCTAGAGAGTTCTCCCACTCCTTTGCTTGCCTTCAAGTTTCTGCCAAGATCCCAGTGACAGTAGGCGGTTGACTCCCTTGCTATAGCAAGCTCAAAATACATAGCCTTTGCTTTTCGCATTTGGTGGGTCTTCACTTATTTCCACAGATGACTCATAGAAGGACCAAAAGATAAAAATATAATAAACAAAAATTGAATAAAAGAAAGATGATCCAGCTTCCCAATTTCCATGGTGAAAAGTCAATGGATACTATTTAAAGAGACAAATCAAGAAAGAGGATGCACTATGCTATTTACAGCTATAGGAGTGCTTCCTTATGGTCTGAGGAAAGAAAATGGTCAAAAGGAGCCCTTCCTGTCCCATCTTGCCCCAGGAGTGGGCTGGGATGTGGAAAGGGACTGGGCATATTTTCCTTTCACTCCAGAGCCTTCTACAATGTTTGCACTTTTGTTTTCACATCAACTCATTATGCTTGTCACTAAATACATTTCTGGATAATTGCCTTTTATTTCTCTGGATAAGAATCCTGCTTTTAAAATGTAGCTAGATCTTGGGAGGCCAAATGCTTGCTACTGACTTTAAAGCAAAGACCCAGGTGATGGAGAAGCCATGAGCAGAGAATGAGCAGCCCCCAGGTGCTGAGGGTGCCAAGGGAGAGATGTGGTGTTGAGGAATGGTGGACATAGGCCATGGTCAAGGAGGTGATCAGCAGGGACATCCAGACATCTCAATCTCATCACACTTTTCCTGAAGACATTTGCTACCTAATCCAGCAACAGATGTGGAGGGTCAGTCCCACAATGTATTGGAGTAAGATGGAGAGATGTAAATCTGCAGAGTCAACGTTAAAAAATAAAAATAAAAAATAACTCCAGGCAGCAAAACAGAAATTCATCTGAAATTCTGAAATTCTCAATCCATGTTTTCTAAGGAAAACGTTAATTCACTTTCATTGAAGGTCTAAAATAAAACTGTTCTGCTTTATGCTTTTAAAAATTATGGTTATTTAAATGTCTGATTCTTTTCCTCTTCTGTTACTTGTGGGGGTGGGAGGGATGATGAATCTGGAGTAAAGGCTGGTGTGCTCCTCGCAGCTCAGCTCTGAGGGAATAATTGAGCTGGTGCTGCTGGCTGAGAAGGGGGAGGTCACAGAGCCTGCTGTTTTATTGAAGAAGCCATACAGCTTGCTCTTGTCCATTAGCGCAAAGAAAGAACCAGGTGGGGGCCATTGTTGTCTTGGAACACCCACTAAGTGGCTGACTGCCACAGTTCACCAAGAGCACTGTTGAAAGCACCATGTAAATATTCAAACTGAAGGAAGGTCCCTGCCCTCCAAATGGAGCAAACGTTGGTACCAACTCAAAACTAAGGCTTTATTTTTAGCAGTGGGTATAGAGCTGTCAAGGACCAGTCACTTCTGGCCTTTAGGATTCTTAAACTAAGATTCGTTGGGGTGTAGCTCAGTGATAGAGTATTTGTAAGCACATAGCCCTGGGTTCTATCCCCA
>PVHX01001737.1:104280-164532 GCA_004024805.1 Geosciurus inauris
TTTTTTTTTTTTTTTTTTTTGGTACAGGAGATTGAACCCAGAGGCAATTAACCACTGAACCACATCCCCAGCCCCTTTTTGTATTTTATTTAGAGACAGGGTCTCTCTGAGTTGCTTAGGACTTCACTAAATTGCTGTGGCTGGCTTTGAACTTGTGATCCTCCTGCCTCAGCCTCCCAAGCTGCTGGGATTACAGGCTTGTGCCACTGTGGCTGGCTCTGCTATTGCCTTTTTCAACTCTTACCAAGAAATCTATTGTAAAGAGGGTAGGAAGAGCAGGTCCTGGGAGGCTTGCTGGAGGTTTGGTTGCCAACTCACTGGATCTTCAATAAATCAGCTTTCCTTTGCCTCACTGAAAAAATTCTACCAAGATTTCCTAGTCTCCTTCACAAACCTGTCCACAGGAGCTTTCCTAGGGCACTTTATGATTTGCAATGGTGTATCACAGATGTCATAGAAGTATACATTCCTAGGGGTGGAGAGAATATTATAAAAAGTATACAAGCAAAATTAAGGCTAAGTGCCACATGGAAGCTTGGGTTCCTGCCTCTTAGGTGTGATTTTGGGGACTCAGTGGAAAATGATTGGTCTTTCCTGCCCAGCAATAATCCTTTTGATTACATGTGTCTTTCTGTGTTGCTATTTCTTACTCTTTCTCAACAACTGGAATCTTTGGCAAATTTAATAGAGTTTCTGATGGTTCTAAGTCAGAGGCAATGCCAAACCTGGCTTCTCTGAGAGGCAAGTAAGAAAGTCACAGCTAATAGGACGAGTGGGATGGGGACTGAAATAGAGCCTTGGAGGTTGCTGAAAACCTTCAAAAGACAAGTTTTATTTTTCCTACTTATTCTTTTTTAAAATTACACATATGTATGGGCTACATAGCATATACATCTGTCTGACTCTGGATATTGGTGTAAGAGGTTTAAAAACCAAGATCCATTCCAAGAAAATGAATAATTTCCCCTTGCCTTGTGTCCAGCTCACACAAGGCAAGGGTTGCTTAAGTTTGAATCAGCACCTCACATGAGTGGCTTTGATTGGCAGGACCTAAATGACACAAGGCAACCCGGCTTCACTTGTGGTTTTCTGCTTCCTGGCCTCTGCTGTACCAAAAGACAAACTGGTGGGGTGATGGATGAGTCTTATCATGGTGACCCACAGTCTCTGCTACATCTTCTCTGGGCAGAAACTCACAGATGAATAAGGTGTTAAGCTGCCAGTGAGGAGGCCTCAGTCCTGCTCAGGTGATTGCTCTAGAATGTGCTATCATCTTTCCATGTCAAATGCACTCTCCACAGGCCAAATGATGGGGAGCACACCAGCTGCCACAGGGAGTGGGCTCTACCAGCAAGGAGGGACATCTGGGGTCTGAGTTGTGAATGTCAGGGACATGGAGTCTCATGAAGGCTGCTGGAGGACATTGCCGCTGGGGAATGTGCCTGGCAGAGCATGGGAAGATAGCATCCCCAGCCTCGGCCCATGTCCCTGAGTGTGGCTGAGCAGCAATGCTGGAAGCTACATGGTAGCGAAGAGCTACAAGCTCTGAAGATTATACAGGTTCAGAGCCCGGCTCTGCCACTTACTATTTGTGGGTCAAGTTAAACTAAGCCTTAACTTTCCTGTTAACATAACTGTGGGTTAATTTGGACGTTAAGTCAAGCTGACCCCATTTCTGCCCAGACACCTTCCCCTGCTCCCCTTCCCCTTCCTGCAAGAGTCCACTTACCTAGAGGCTGACGCCTCCACCCACCCGCACCCTGACCACAGTGCTCACAGACATTAACCTGCTTCCTGAGCATGTAGAGGGGCCTGCTAGTTCCACGAACTGATGGCAATGTACTCACTCCCCCTTTGTGGTTCCTGAGGTTTTGAAGCTTGCTCTCCACCTGCAATAGCAAGGGCTAAGCCCACCCCCGATGCATAACCTAGACTGACTTATAAAGGTTTGGTTCGGAGGAGGTCTGCTGCTGTTCTCTCTGCGCAGAGGCCGCCTGTCAGATTTCCTGACAATACACTTGCTTCTGCTTAGATCCAGTGTGTTGAGTGGTTGATCCTGAGCCAGTTTCCTAACACTACCTATCTTGCCTACCTCCTAAGGTCAACACGGGGCTGAACAGTGATGATAATGGCAAGACTTGGTCCAGGGCAGGCCCTTTTAGTGATAATATGGTCATTACAAGGATAAGCCACTAGGGACGAGTGGACAGCAGCAGGAGATGCTGGAGTCACATCAGTGGCAGGTGAGGTGGGCAGTCAGTCCACCCAGTGGCAAGTATGAGACACAGGGCCCAACATTCCAGAGGGGACCCTGGTAGGAGCAAGGTGTCTAGAGCCCGGCAAGCATAGGCCTTCCTCAATTAGAGATAAAACTGATGCTTCTACAAGGGGCAAGAGTGGAAGTGAAATTCACAGATAATACACGTGCAAAATTGTTACCACCAGCCAAGCCAGGGACTCTGCCTGGATCCCTGAATGGTTGGATTCAGCCACCCACCTTCATTAAGAAATAGGTAAATGACATAAGAAGCAAAAACGTGAATTTAATGCAGTTTGATCAAACTGGAGAAAAACATCGAGATTGCTTCTCTGCTGTCCTACAGAAGCAATTACAATTTACAGTAGCAGACAGAGAACATGTCAATTTTAGCCTTCTTGGCCTCTGTTCTCAGCATGAGCAAGTTCAGAAACCCTGTTTCAAAATAATAAAATCATGGATGGTACACTTAATTGTTCAGAAACAATGCAAGTCGTCCTCAAGAGCCTCACTCACTGGGCAATAAAAAATTAATGAACTTTCTGCCTAATCCAGTAATTTCCTTCTCTTCCTCCACCCTACCTCCCATTAGTCAGGGCTCTCCAGGGAGACAGTACCTAGAGGATATGTGTAGATACAGGAGAGGGAGATTATTGGGGAACTGGCTCACAATCCTGTGGTGGCTAAGTCCCACCATGGGCCACCTACACGCTGGAGACCCTGAGATGCCAGTGGTATGGCTCAGTCCAAGTCAGAAGCTGGGAAACTGATGATGTAACTTTTGGTTTGAGTTCTGAGAACCCAGGGGACTGCTGGTGTAAGGCCTGGAGATGCTGAACTTCTGTCTGAGTGAGCCCCAGCTGTGGGAGTGAAACCAAAGGCCTGATTGGATGATGCCACCCACATTGAGGGCAGGTCTTCCTCACCTGGCCCATTTGGACCAAAGGCTACCCTTCTCTGGAAATGCCCTCATAGACACACCCAAAATTATGCATTTCCAAGTTTCTAGATATTCTTTAACCTGGTGGATGCCTAAAATTCACCAGCACCCCTGCCCAATCTTCCATGATGGTACTCTTGGGATAATAAAGCCTTGAGGTACAGGAGAAAGGGAGTGGGTCTATATGATACCTTCTGGCTCCTCTGTTCTCTGCAGCAATGTCCTTTGCCCACCTGGTTTCTGCTGGTCCTGTTGCCATGACAGCTCTGGTAACTGGTGTCCACCTCCTAGACTTGATGGGGTCTGGTTACTTGACTCCTAGGCTCCAGCCCAGCATGACTTCTGCTTTTCCTTCTCCTGCAAATCTGGCTGAGTTTGTGCTGCATTTCCCCATCTGCCCTTGACTGGATCACCTCGCTCTGTGCCACTGGAAGGCCTATGGTGAGCCCATGGACCTATCCCAGCAGCCTCTCCAGCCCACACAAGCCTTTGCTGCAGGTAGAAACTTCCAGGCTCTATCAGTGCCACATGGTTCGCCATCCTCCATCTGCACAAATCTTGGGTAAACAGAAGAATTCTTTAGTATCTGGAATAATAATCCCGAAATTTATTTACCTTGAAAAACAAAACCAAACAAACAAAACTTGTGCTGGTGTGTTCACTTTGAAGGAGCTGCCCAGGGTGGTGGAGGGAGGCAGCTTAGAGCCATGAGCAGGGAAAAGGACAGATGCTCTCACACCTTGTAGCTTGTCGGCACATTTCTAGATACAAAGCTGGGGGAGGAAGGGGGAATCCTCAACTCTGCCTTTCCTTCTCCCTTTGCCCTCCTCTTTATTCTCCACATTCCCCTAGGGTGCAAGGAACAGGCTTTTGCCTTTCCCCTTTGTGTCCCCAGGGTACCCCCTCTAACCTAAACCAGTGCAGGTGACCAGGCTCCCGATAGTCTCCTGGGAGGAGATAAAAGGAAACACAAATCCGATTTCTCAACAACCTGGCTTGTGACACTATCTTTGGGCAAAATCCTGTTTTAACTACCAGAAGCAGAGCATGGCTTCCTGCACGCTCCTGCCCCACCCTCGCCGCTGTGTTGTGACACCTGTGGTTGTTCCCATCCCCCTTTTTCACCTTCCCCCATAAGGATACCTACAGGCCAATGGGGGAAGGTCATGAATGTGGGAATGCAAATGAGGACAGCACTTTCAGATTTTCTAAAATCATCAGTGTTATGAATTCAGGTCACCCTGAGATGGGACTAGAGACAGAGAGGTACTTGAGGGGTTGTGGTGGAGATCATAACATTGTGGAGGAGGACCCAGAATCCAAGGCTGAGCATGTCAGGGGCAATACAGCATCTCTGGGGTTCATCGCAGTTTGACCCACGGCAGGCACTGCCTGACTTTTTCTGCTCCCTCTTGCCAGGTGCAGAGGGGCAAGGATGCACTTGTAGTCTCTCCCTAGGACTCAAGACCTGCTCACGGCTGCCCAGGCTCACTGCTAGCTCCCAATCTCCCAGCTTTCCCAGCAGTTCTGTGGTTTTGCTGTCTCTCCCCCTTCTCTGACCATTTGTACATTTGTTCTCTTGGGCTACTCTTTAAAAACCAAATAAGCAAAAATAAAAAAAATTTTGTTGTTGTTGGTACTGGAGTTTTAGCCCAGGAGTACTTCATCACTGAGCCACATCCCAAGCCCTTTTTTAAATTTTATTTTGAGACAAGGTTTCCCTAAGTTGCTGGTGGGGGGGTGGGTCTTGCTAAGTTGCTAAGACTGGCCTCAAACTTGCAGTCCTCCTGCCTCAGCCTCCTCCTAAATTGCTGGGCGTACATGGGTGTGCCCCTCATCCCCGGCTATAAACAAAAACTCTTAAATGATTTAGTGTGGGCAATTTCAAACAACTATTGAGCATAATATGATGAGCCTGCAGGTATTAATTACCAGCCTCAACACTGATGAACTCATGGCCAATCTTATTTATCTTAATATATCCACTCTCTCCCTGTAGATTACTCTGGCAGAAATCTCAGTCATCATATCATTTCTGGAAACTTTTAAATGTCCCCTTTGGCAATTTGCTATCTTACTAAAATGCACAAGTCCTTCACTCAATTCCTAGACTAGATCCAAACCAGTTGTATGAAGACCAAACTTCATAACTAATTCCATTCAAATGTTACATCCCTCCAGGAACTCTGCATAAATCTTTGGTAAAGGGAAGAGTTTTTTAGTAATTGCAATAAAAATCCATAAATTTATCTGCTTTAATGAACAAAATGTACTAGTATAAAAGGTTTTTTCTTTTCTTTTGTTTTTGTTTTTTAAGAAGTGAGTGTTTCAAAGGCAATTTTTTATTTTTCCCTGTACTGGAGGTTTAACCCAGAGAGTCTCTACCATTGAGCCCCTTTTCTTTTTTTACATTTTTTTAAAATTTATTTTTATGTTTATTTTTTTTTTTCAGAAGAACCTTTATTCCTTTTTTAAGCCATGCTCTCTTCTCTCCCCTCCCTCTGGTCATAAAGTTGACAGCCTCCTGCCTCAGCCTCCCAAGTTGCGGGGATTACAGGTGTGTACCATCACCCCTGGCTGCCTTGAAGTCAATTTTTGTTGTCATTTTGCAGTGCTGGGATTAAGCCCAGGACAGGCACTCTACCACTGAGCCACATCCCCAGCTCCTTGAAAACAGGAAAGTGGTTAAAATTAACTTCTCTCTAGTACTTGATATTTCTGTTCTCTTCCCCTTCTCCGGTGATATTCCTCTAATCAGTTTGCCTAGCAAACCCTATCAGTGCTGCCTCATCAGGGAAATTTCTCCCCAGCACCGGCGACAGCGAGTAAGTGAAGTTGTGTGTAGTTTGCACAGTTTTCCTCCAGTGCAGAGGAAGTGTGTATATAATTCTTCAGCTCTCCAGTTCCAGTCCATTGGGAAAACTGGGTCTCTAGGAGCCTGAGAGTGACAGCTTCATTTCTTAGGTGGATCTGAACTTGTTCCTGCATAGAGACACATTTTCCTAAGACACAATTGTACCCTCTGCTCTTGTGTAAACAAGTGTCATCACTATATACCTGGATTCTCGGTCTCCATAATGGTAGAAATGGCCTCAGAGAGACCCGCTTAGCTCCTCAGCAGAACTCTAAGGCTTTGCATTTTGCTGAAACACAATGTTCCTAGGATGACAAGCACACTGGCTTTGTAGTTTGTCTCTAAATTCCATACGCTTCCCTTACTAATACAATAGCCACTTTTTAAGAGAATCAGTGACTAAACAGGTGACCTAACCTAAATGTTTAGTGTTGAAATATGACTCGCCAAAGCCTGTAGGCTTATGTGTTTGTTGTCAATATTTTGTCAGAGAATCAACAATTTTCCGGTATATATTTGCAGGCAAATATTCTTATCACTATTATTATTCTGTATGAAATGTGAGATGTTCCTTCAGAAATAGCATTATATGAAATAACTTTATTAATGTGGATCATGTTGGGGAAATATATTTTCTCTCATAAGAAATTCCCATTTATGTTTTTCTTTTTTTGGCAGGGGTACTAGGGATTGAACCCGGGGGCACTTTACCATGGAGCCACATCTCTAGGCCTTTTCATTTTTTATTTTGAGACAGGGTTTTGCTGAATTGCTAAGGACCTCACTAAATTGCTGAGGATGGCCCTGAACTTGCAATACTCCTGCCTCAGCCTCCTGAGTTACTGGAATTACAGGCATGCACTACCAAGCCCAGCTTCCCAATTACTTTTATTTAAAGCACCTAAGTTTTAAGTTTTTTTTCCTTAACACTACCCTATAAAGGCCAGTTTTCAAATCTTAATTCCTATCCATGGTTTGTATTATTTAGTAACTTCAAGATCAACTACAAATTTGATTCCTGAATTTTTTCCTCAAAACTAAGAGTGTTTGCTGGATATGATGGTGTGTGCCTGTAATCCCACTGACTCTGCAGGCTAAGGCAGGAGGATTACAAGTTCAAGACCAGCCTCAGCAATTCAGCAAAAACTTGTCCCAAAAAAAAAAAAAAAATTTTAAAAAGACTGTGATGTAGCTCAGTGGTAAAGCACCCCTGGGATTAGTCCCCAAAACCAAGGGATGACAAGAGTGATAATTTCAATACTTACTCTAGTACGCCTTCACATTGTTTCGTTTAAAATCATTTGAGTGATTTCAGCATGATTTTATGGCTCAGTCATTTTTCAGCTACCTTAAACTGGGATTACATACTAAAATATATTTAGCTTGTCTACGATTCCATTCCCTTTATGGAAATGAAATGTGGAGGGTGTCAGGAGTGATTGGAATTCAGGAGAACAATGGAAATGCTGGGGACAGAGCCAAGCTTAAACCTCACCATGCTCCTGGGCTCTTGGCTCTTCCTAGAGAGAAAGATCTTTGGTCCTTTGTCAAGGGAGGATAGTGTCCCCCTCTTTGTGGGGAAGATGAGTGAGTCAGTGCAGACCATTGGACAGAGAGTGACCAGTTGCGGAGTGATGAGCATATAGCAGAGAGGCAGGAAGATAGGGCTGGAAGTCGATAATGATGAGCAGAAGGGCATGCCGTGTTCCATGCCAAGATAGATCAGCAGAAACCGGAAGACCTCCCTGACTCCATCTACCATGCAAGATCATAAATCAAACAAGAAAACATCAACAATGCATGCAGACCTGGCCACAACCCCTTGACCAAAAGCAACACAGACCCATTTAAATGCATTTGTACATTAAAAGATATGCCTAGGGGAGAACTAACACAATTTGAAGCACTTTTTGAAATACATGTAAACATCTAGACAATGTGCAAATTGATGAAGGTGCAACAGGAGATTATAACATTGCTTATGAATATGTTATTGTCTGGCTCCCAAATGCAGGTATGCTCTTCACCCCTGGACTTCCTTGCCACTCTTCCTATGGGGTGGCCACCTCTTCCTGCCACTCCACCTGTGGAGTAGATGCCTCTCCAGGCCCCACTGCCTTGGCGTGGTCACTGTGCTGTCTGCTGCTACTCTGCTAGACTAATCAATTCAATAGATGATGGTTTTTCTAGTCCTCTCTGTTAGCCATGTTCGATTTCTATTCCGTATGTGCTGAAAAGCCTACAGAGCTGGTAACAACAGGAGCGCCTGTCTAGGGTTCTTTGAAGAATTTACTTTAGTGTGATCATGGCTCTGGCAAAGTCAGGGCTGGAAGAAACTGGAAAAAACATCTGGGTCTCTTACTTTATAGATAAAAAACTTGAGGTCCAGATAGCGATAGCATAGGTCGTATGTGGTCTCACCATGTAAGGGAGAGCGAAGAAGAGCTTGGAGAGTGAGCTGTGGGGACAGACAGACAAGAACATGGGGTGTAGACGCAGTCCCTAGGTTCCAGCTGCCCACCTCCTGCTGGTGCTTCTCAACTTAGTGGGTGCCTGGCATGCACGCTACTGACAGTGGTCTGGATGGCGTGGGTAACTTCACATCGAATCCCGTGGTAAGAATGAAATGTATTCCTTTTCCAGTGATCTCCCCATATCCCTTTGATTATCTAAAGCACAATGTCTCCAGCACTTGCCGATCTCCCTCATTTCCCTAGGCTCGAAGCTCAAAAGTAGCAGTAGCCAACAGTGTTGTTGTTGTTTTGTGTATGTACATTTATGTTACCTTCAATGTGTGACACACAAGGAGTGACTTTCCATTTATGGAAAATAAACTAGTGTAGATAAGAAAGTGAGTTCGTTTGTAGAAAAAAAAAGTCTAGTGAAAATAGCAGCGCACGCGACATGAAGATATAACAAAACTAGCAAGGTGGTAGGTGAGCTGCCTGTGAAACCCTGCACCGAGAAGGGAAAAGTGGCCTGAAGGGCAGAAGCAGAATTTAATACAGTTCAAATGACAGCAATGTGTGTACATACGACCTGGCTCATGACTTTGAGGGGCTTAATTTGAGAAAACAAGGCATGTGCATATGAAAATAGATATATCACAAATCTCAATAACGAACAGTCCGAGAAGGGCATATCTTGCCTCTTTTTTCTGTCATAGGAGGAAAATCATTGCTTTAGGTACATGGAATAAAGATAGCTCCCTGTAGGCTGAGCCCAAGGATGGTGACAGTAACAAGGTAGGACTTCAAGCCTACAATAGTTCAACTTAATTTTTTTTTTTTTTAAACCAGGGATTGAACTCAGGGGCACTCGACCACTGAGCCACATCCCCAGCCCTATTTTGTGTTTTATGTAGAGACAGGGTCTTACTGAGTTGCTTAGCGCCTCGCTGTTGCTGAGGCTGGCTTTGAACTCGCGATTCTCCTGTCTCAGCCTCTCAAAGTGCTGGAATTACAGGCGTGTGCCACTGCGCCCGGCTTCAACTTAAAAATTTAACAGAACAGGAAGACTTTCTCAATACAGCTGGGGTTCCAGCAGACTTTTCTTATGATTCTACATAGAAGCTTATAATTTTTTTTCATACTTCTTAGTAGTCCTTACTATTTTTTTAGAACTGTAAAAATGTACACTCACGTCCACTTCAAAGAAACAGAAACAAGTTTGAACATACGGAGGCTGTGGCCTGTTGAACTGTGTCTTCGACAGGCTAGCTGGTTTTGGAAGACGTTGGTTTCTTTATTACTATGCTTGTGAATGCAGACAATGTATGGGGTGAAAATAAAATAGTTTATTCCTTTATTTTGTTGAAAATTTGTTTTTGTTTTAAATAAACAAGTAAAATGTATTTGGCAGAACAAGATAAATTGGGTTATTTTGAAATTTTGAGTAAGTAAGCATCAGGAATGGGTCTTGAGATTTTGGAGTTTCTTTTTATTTACACCACTGAACAGTTCATAATGTTCAAAATATGTCAAGATATGTCAGGAGAGTTTTTTCTGCAAACAGCAACATTTTCAAGTGGCTTAGAAAGCTGTTCATTAACACCCTCAAAATTAAACAATCACCAATTAAAGATTATGAGCTCTTGTTAGCTACTTACTCTACATGCTTTGACTCTGAAATGGAAATTTCCTATAACTCTACTCCCAAGCTTCTGGAGGACTTAAATTAAATGTGTCCTGAGATTTTAAAACAAGCTACAATTATTACCATTTGCAAAACTTAACTGAGTGAATAGAAATTTCTTGATACCAAACAACTAAAACCAAACCCTCAAACCAGGAATGGAAAATATGGAATTTAGACAGAATTCAGTTTCAAGAGACAAAATCAGTATGGGCCACCTTATGTAAAAAGAAAAAAGGTAGATTTATTGCAAGAATCTTGGAAAATACCAGAAAATCACTGCATAGATGATGGAGTAAATCTTGGGAAATGGTCAGAAACCAAGGTGGTTCAGAAGGCAGACAGAAAAGAACACAAACAAAAAAATTCCACTGCACATGATTGCCACTGGGATCACCTCCAGTAATCTATGTTCCTGAAATTCTGGCCCAAGATTTAAATTCCAGGGAAAAGCATCCAACTGGCTAAGGTGAAGTCACATACATGGCTCTGTTGGAGTAAGGAGAGGAACCTATGGACACTTTTGTTTCCATAGTGATGGAGTCACCACCCCTCACCAACCACACCCAACAGGGACACCCCATGGAAATGGGGCATTAGTAGAAAGAAGAGACGATTGGATGCTGGGTTACCCCAAATGAGAAGTGCCCACTACAGACAGTGACCTGCCAAAACACCACAACTATTAACCAAACTCCCAGGTTCAAAGTTTGTGTTCATTAAACTCAGCTTACTTGGAACTCAGTCTCTGATACCATGAATCAGGCTCCGTGGTGAAAAGACTGCTTCCAGAGCTGGAGTGGAGTAGGCTGGGCATGGGGTTGCCTCTGTGTTCATAGGACCCTAGGCAAATAAGTTTTATAAGTTCTCAATCTATATACTATTTTTGATTAAAATTTGTTTTAAGAAATTCATGATACCATATAAATTATAAAGATTTACCAGTAAATATGTCCATTCAGTGATAGAGAAGAACCACTTATACCTGTTGATTGTTCAAACAGCACACATGGAAGTGCTTCCTTGTATCCAGGCACCGCTCCTTCCTGTTTTTTATTGTCAAATATATTGTCCTGGCTAAATTCATCTCTCTGGCCATAATAGAAAAGGTCATGACGTTGTTACTGCTCACAATGCCCTGGCTCTTCAGAACTGGTTTGTACTGAGATGACATCGTTCTTCCTGGCTTTGCTGTTCCCGGCACCTTCACTCATGATGCTGTTCATCTCTTGAGCTTCCTGGGAACCTGGCTTCCAATGACTCAATCAATTGTTGTTCCTGGGCTTTGTTGATGATGTTCATAAAAGCCTCAATTACGTAGGTAAAAGTAAACTGTAATTTTTTGTTTTTTGGTCATATTAAATTTACCAGCTGACTTTTATAAGCTAAATAAATGTTGAATGATGTGTCTTCCAACCTATCTTGTCTTGAATGACCACATTTCTGAAACCTGCTCTTCCCCTATTGGCTGCCCCCTGCCTTGCACATGCCAATAATAGCAGGAAGGAGACATTTTGGACTCATGAGTGGAGTGAGATTAGCAGCCCCATTTATGGAAGAATGTTTCTCTCTCCTCTAACACAGCTCAAGACTCACTGAGAGGGCAAGAGATAACAAGAAGACTGGCTCAATGACATTGCAGTGTATAGTGGCGAAGTGACCTTCCCCAAACTGAGAGGAGGCTTTTGTGATCTCCAGGCACCTGGAATGTCCTGCTTGGTGGAAGTACCTTTGTTTGCCTAGAGACTTCGGCCACTGGGCAGTCTAGCAATGTCACTTATGATGGGTGTTTTGGAACATGCTGTACCAGTTATGACATCTGGAGGAACTGGACACTGCAGGCATTAGCCTGATCTCTGGGAGGGACTGGCAACTAAAGATCAGTCATGTAGGCAGGCCCAGTAAAAACTGTAGAGGATCACCAAAGGCCCGGGCAAGCACCCCTGGTTGGCAATCCATTGTGGCCACAGGAGGTGCTGCCATCTTGACTCCATGGAGAGAGGTTGACCAGAACTCTGCATTTGGACCCTGTCTGGACCCTGCCCTACATATCCCTATTTGGGGCAGATTATAGCCTTCATCACTGTCCTGTAATTAACTGTAACTATTAGTATAACAGCTTCCAGGAGGTTCTATGAGCCCTTTTATTGAATTATAAAAGCTGAGTATGATTTGGGAAACTCCTGACCTTGCAGTTAGTGTCAGGAGTAGGGCAGTCATCCGAGACTGGTTCCTTGCACTTTGCAGTTGGCCAACAGACTTTATAGTCAGGATACAGAGCAAGTCTCAAAAGCCCTCAACAGGGATAGTCAAGGCCCATTAGCTACAGATCAGACATGGATAGGCAGAAGTAAATGCCCAGGCTCACTTGGGCTTCAGGTCCAAGGGCTTTTAGTACATAGTTAGTAGTCCAGAGTTCTGAACTCATCCTGTGTCCAAATATATGAAAGTCACACCAAATCAGCATGTCAGTACTATCCTAAGTGATTCAATGAAAGATACAAGAGGAGGAGAAATAAGAGCTGGGAAAGTTCTTTAGGGGGGAGAATGAGATAGGACACCACAGCCAGGCAACACTGCTGCACCGGTGGAGCCAGAGGAAGACTTTGAAAATGATGAGGATGGTGCTCCCAAAGCACACAGCCTCCTGAGATGCTGGCCCAGGAGCCTGACTGAATCTAATGGCAATGCTGGCATGGAACACTTCTCTAGACCAAATAGTATGGAACTACTCTAAAAATGATGGGGCTTATCAGTGGAACACAGTAGCCAGCATGAAGGGAGTCCCCTAACCAAATCTGGCACAAACTGAGCACCACAAATAAGCTTAAGTTTAATTTATAAAGTATTGAAAAATAGGAATTTGCAAATCCATACAGATGATAGATGGATAGGTAGACAGATAGGAGTTTACCATGGTAATGAACCGACTGATAAATGTAAAGAGAGCACAAGAGCTGAAAATTACCTTTTTGCAAACATCTAGGTCAAGATGGAAGCAGACAAGAATCATGAATGCATGCCCTAGCTGGGAGGATATTGTGATGTGGAGCAGGTATTTGTATGGTCTTAAAGTGTCTCCCCACCAGTGGTATCTTAGTTACAAGGAAGAAAGTAGCCACTCTACACTGGAAAAATCAGATGATGCCTAAACTGGTGATACAAATGAACCACTAACAAGGGCCAGATGGGCCTCATATAGCTCCAAATATGATGCTCTGAGGATCAAATGCCTATGTAGTATTCTGGCTGAGGGTGCATAACCTCAATGTAGTAACAAAGAAATATAAACAAAATGAAGAATATCTTATTTTAAAAAAAGGAGTGGAGGGGACTATATTCTTGAAAGATGTTAATGATACAAAAGACAAAAGCTAGCTATGGAAGTGCTCCAGACTGAAGGAGCCTGGAGAGACATAAAAACTAAATGAAATAACAGACTCTAGGCTGGATCTTCTAGTGGAGGGGGAAATGTCATAAAGCACACTATTAGGTTAACAGAAAAATTGGAAAAAGGATGGTTGAGTATTGAATCAATATAAATGTACCAAGCTGATAACTGTACTATGGTTACATAATAGAACATGTCTATTATTAGAAAATACACAAAGTATTTGAGGGTGAGAGGTCATAGCATGTGTAACCTGTTCACAAAACCTTCAGAAAAAAAATTGTGTGTGTGTGTGTGTGTGTGTATAGAAAAAGAGTGAAAGATATACCAACATACAGAGAAAGAGTGTGCAAATGTTAAAATAACTGGGGCAAAATGTTTACAGAATCCAAATAAAGGATATACTAACATTCTCTGTGCTATTTTATTCTTGCAATTTTTGGTAAGTTTGATATTATTTGCAGATAAAAAAGATCAAGTGTTTTGTGTTTATTGCTCATTGATTGCTTTTTTTTCCTTTCCTTTCCTTTTCTCCTCTTTTCTTTTCTTTCCCTGTACTGGGCATTCAACTCGAGTGCCCTGCCACTGAGCTACATCTCTTTTAATTTTTAATGTTGAGGCAGGGTCTCTCTAAGTTGCGCAGGCTGGCCTCTAACTTATGATCCCTCTGCATCAGCCTCCCAAGTCACTGGGATTACAGGCTTGTGCTGCCACATACAGCTTATTGCCTTTCTTATACATAAAGTTATCTGTTGTATGCAGCTTATGCAAGGTTTTGTTGATCTGCTTTGAAACTTAGATTTGCTGTCCAATGATGTAAAGGCACAATCCCGAAAAAGCAAGCTGAATTAATTGTGGATAGCCGTAAATGGAGCAAGATCAAAAGCATATTCAGGCCAGGCATGGTGGTGTATGCCTATAACCCTGGCTACTTTGGAGTCTGAGGCAGCCTCCCACGTTTGAGGCTAGTATGAGCAAATAAGTGAGACACTCTCTCAAAATAAAAGGGCTGGGAATATAGCTTAGTGATAGATCGCTCTGGGCTCAACCCACTGCACTGCTTTAATAATAACAACAATAATAATGATAAAGAACAACACAACCAAACCCACATGCATATCAAAACACATGTATAGACTCACATGTACTGAATGTATTTTGGAGAGAAACACCATTGGTTTATTTGGTCAGTTCTCTTACTATAATGCAAACAACTTAAACTATCTCAAGTTAAGGTCCTTATAGGATTCACAACCCCCTAAGACAAGTTGTTTCAATATCTCACCACCATCTCCTCTTTTTTATTTTATTTTTTTGCAGTACTGGGAATTGAACCCAGGAGCTCTCATGTGCTTGGCAAACACTATCCCGTTGAGCTATACCCACAGCCCCCCCTTTTTTATATATATGTATTTTTTTAGTTGTAGACTGACACAATATCCTTATTTTATTTACTTATTTTTATGTAGTGCTGAGGATCGAACCCAGTGTGTCATATGTGTGAGGTAAGCACTCTACAACAGAGCCACAACTCCAGCCCCCCACATCCCTTTTTAGTTATACTTTTTTAAAATTTTGAGAAAGGGTCTTGCTAAGTTGCTGGGGTTGGCCTGGAGCTTGGGAGCTTCCTGCCTCTGCCTCCTGAGTCTCTGCAATCACAGGTATGTGCCACCACATTTGCCCCAACTTTTTACTTTTTTCTCTCATGTTTTGATTTGCTTTGTTTTAAAAGTAGCTGTCATTGATTTATCCTCAAATCTCTGCCAAAGATTAAATCTCCCATTTGTTGAAACTGTCATTTGCATTTATTTGGGGCATATTGTCCATCTTGCTGCTGTGCTGGGCACTCTTCACTGTGACCCTGGGACATGCTTCATTTCTTCCCATGATGAATTCTTGGTTTGCTGGATCCCAGGTCTTCTACTTTTGTGATTGAGCAGAAGCTTTCAGGTTCTCACAAGAGTCAATTCTCTTCCCTCCTGGATTGTCTGGGATTTTCCTTATTCTACATTCACTATCAGTTGAGATTGAGAATTTGACTGCATATAAAATCCTGGCCTGGAAATAATTTTCCCTAAAAGTTGTGGGCTGTGTTTTATTGTCTTCTGGCTTAAAGTGCTGCTGCTGAGGAATCTGATGACAGTGTCATTCTTAATTCTTTGTGCATTACTGTGTTTCCTCTTTGGAAGAATTTTTTCGGGATCTTTTCTCTATCACACAGGTCCTGCAACTTCATGATCCTAGATCACTTACGGTGCTGAGCATGTGGAGGTCCCATTCAATCTGGAGATTCATGTCCTTCAATTTTGGAAATTTTTCTTCTTTCATGTCTTTAATTTTCTTTGATATCTTATTTTCCTTCTGGAACTTCTATTTTCAGATCAAGTGTTCTCAACTTGTTTTGAACCATGAACCCCTTCTCACAATATTTTTAATGCACAAAATAAAGTGTTTAAGATTGTAAAGGAATATACATAATTGAAACATAATTGACAAAACATTTAGAAATGAATCAATCACATAAGTATGTATGTACTTATACAATAACACCTAGCAGCAAGTTTAATAATGATCATTTATTAACTAATATGATTTTAAATATATGTGATTTCTATTGGTGGCAAATTTGCAGGTATTATTATGCTTTGTTACTTACATTTTTAACAGACAGAAATGCTGTGTATCTGTTAGGAAAAGTAAAGATATATTTTTTTTCCCATCCAATTCATGGACAAATTAGCTCCATAGACCTTTGGAAGTCAGTGGGTCCCAGATTAAGAATGCTTGACTAAGCCAGGCATGGTGGTGCATGCCTGTAATCCCAGCACTTTGGGAGGCTGAGACAAGAGAATTGTGAGTTCAAAGCCAGCCTCAGCAACGGCAAAACGCTAAGCAACTCAGTGAGACCCTGTCTCTACATAAAGCACAAAATAAGGCTGGGGATGTGACTCAGTGGTTGAGTGCCCCTGAGTTCAATCCCCAGTACCAAAAAAAAAAGAATGCTTGACTAAGAGCTGGGGATGTAGCTCAGTGGTAGAGGACTTCCCTGGCATTCCTGAGGCCCTGGGTTTGAACCCTAGCACTGAAAATAAAATATAAAATAAAATATAAAATGAAATAAAACATAAAAGCCTGACTTATATGTTAGATCTCTTAAGTGGTTTCTCTAATTTTATCTTTTCTCCCAAGTTTCCATCTCTTTGTTCTTCTGCTCTGATGTACCTTTATCTTAATCTCGCACTCTTTGGTTAAATTTTAAAATTTCTAGTAGCTCCTTTTAGTTCTTAAAATGTTCCTTAATTTAAATATCTGTGTCCTCACTTTGTATCTGTAATACTCTTTTCTGTCTTCCGAAGACAAAAATCAATGCTGTTTTGTTTGTTTCAGTTTATAGTTTTCTTCTATGCCTTACTTATATCAAGGTATCTTTCACCATAGTTATTTTTCAATATTTAGTTGTTAGTGATCATGAGTTCAAAATAATCAACCACAGGACTTATATTGATTTGATCCATTATCCCTTTAGTTCCTTCCCCAAAATGGTAGATATTTTTAAAAATTATTTTATAATTTATATAAGATAAACTGCGTAAATCTTAATTATACAGCTCTATGAACTGTAAAATATCAAGATAAAGAACATTTGTATTAGTCCACGGGTGCCCTCTGATCCTTCCCAGTTAATATTCCCCTCTTAAATATAACCCTATATTGGCACCATTACTAAGTTTTGTCCATTCTTCAACTTCATATAAATGGAATAATAAAGTAATCATGTGCTCTTTTGGGTTGGGATTTTTGCACTCAACATGTCTACAAGATTCATCCATGTTAACACAGGTATCAGCTGCTCTTTTTGTTCTTTTACCAGTATATTTTTTAGTATGAACATATCACATGATCATCCACAGGACAATCATGTACATTGTCCTGTTTCCAGGTTTTGACCAGTCTGAATAAAGCCTCTCCAGTTCGTCTCATACCTATATACTAATAATCATTTCTAGTGTTTTAATTTTTTCCTTTTTAAAGACTAAAAAAAAATTTTAAATCACATTTCTGAAAAGTTGTATTGATTTCTGTGCTCAATTATTTGTTGCGTTTCATGCTGTTTTCTGGGTTCACATTATTCTTGTTCAGATGGATCCTTAAGAGGAACATTGGTGGGTAACAACGAATTCCTGATGTCTTCATTTTGTCTTCATTCTTTAATATTAGTTTGAACAATAATTTAGATTACCCTGGCCACTGTGAAGCTATTGCTCCATGGTCTTCTAGCTTCTGCTATTGCTGCTGAGAAACCTGGGACTTTTTCATTCTTATTACTTTTTAGGTAATCTGACTGCTAATATCTAAAATTTTCCATCTGCACTTTATATCCTTATGTTTCATTATATTACTTCTAGATGTGGTTTCATTTCAGTTTAACCTTTCTTAAAGAAAGAAATACTTTTGATTTAAAGTCTTCAATTACAGAACATTCTTCGTTGTTATCGCCTCAAATATTGCTTCTTTGCTATTTCTTCACTATTTCCTTCATTATTCCGTTATTATCTGCCAAAATTTCTATTAGATATGAAATTTGCTCATTTATTACTTTGCAGATCTTAAACTTGCTTGTTTTAAATGTTTTCTCACTACAATAATTTAGAACAAATGAATTTCTCTCTTTCTTTTGAACCCTGGAGTGCTTTACCTCTGAGCTACATCCCCAGCCCTTTTGAATTTTTTATTTTGAGACAGAGTATGTCTGAGTTTCTAAGGGCCTTGCCAAGTTACTGAGGCTGTCCTTGAACTTGTAATCCTCCTGTCTCAGCCTCCTGAGTCACTAGGATGATAGGTGTGCACCACTGCACCTGGCACAAATTTATCTTTTGCAATTTTTTGGGATGTCTTTATTTTTTTATTTTTTTAAATTTATTTGGAATTTTGGCCTTTCTCTCCCTCTTTCTCTCAGTACTCCTCCCTGTCAGGTTTGGTCAGGGTCCAAGATGCCCAAATAAGGAAGCTGGTCAGCAGAGCTGCAAGCCAGATGTGACGTCACTAGTGGACACGCCTCCTGTCAATCAGCGAGTTTTCCTGACCCATCAGGAAGGACTATGGCCTTCTCTTCCTGTACCCAACCCCTCCCCTTCCTGACTGGGTTTTCTTGAAATTCTCTATGCACGGAATCTCTGACGCCATTTCTCCCTACCCGCTCTGATGAACGGGGAAATGGTCCGAGGGCTCGCCTTCCAATAAAGCCTTGCCGAGTGGCTTAATTCATCTTCTCCTGGTCGTGTGATATTTACACTCCCTCCTTGTCTAATTGCCTTTACCACTGGCTCAATTCAGATTCAGGTCTTTATTAGCAACATAGAAATTCTACCCCACAATGATATAGAGACTATTTCAAATCAGTCACCAAGCCCTTTGTAGCTTGGCTTTATTTCAGCAAAAGTACTTGTGTTATTTTTAATGTCCTGATTTTGTATTTTCATTTGTTTGTATATTTTACGTATTATGGTTATATTTCAGCCAAAGGGGGTTCTTAAATCTTGCACCTACCAAACAGTCTTTGACAGGAAGCCATCCTCTCTTTAACCCACAGAAAGCTGGCTTCTATCCCCACCACATCCAAAACCTACTTTTTGAAAAGGACATTAGTGGTTGCCATGTTGCTAAACTAAGTCAACATGTTAGTCCTAACTTTGGGCATGTTTGCCTGCTGACTCCACCTTCCCTTTCTAAATGCTCTGTCCTCCTGGCTTCCACGACAACACACACTTTTAAAAAATGTGGTAAACTATACAGAGTCTAAAATGTACTATGTTAATTCTTTTTAAGAGTGTGGTTTGGTGGCATTAGGTACATTCACATTGTTAGGTAGCCATCGCCACCATCCATCTCCAGAACTCTTTCCATCTTGCAAAACTGAAACCCTGTACCCAATAAGCAACAACTCCTTGTTTTCTCCTCCCCAGCTCTTGGCAACCACCCTTCTTTCTTCTGTATGAATCTGACTCCTCTGTGTACCTCCCAGAAGTAGAATCACACAGTATTTGTCTTTTTGTGATCAGTTTATTTACTTAGCATAATGTCCTCGAAGTTCATTTGTGTGACAACACACTCTGTTTTCCTCCTAAACTCCTAGTAACTTTTGTTCAGTCTCCTTTTTGTTCATCCATGTCTTAAATATTGGTTTTCCTTCAGGTTCTGCCCTGAATCCTGTCCTCCGGTCATTATCCTCCATCTCTGGTGGTTTTTGCTCACGTGACATCAATGGGCATCTAAACTCAGGGATCATAGACCTGTTTCTAGCACAGGTCCAGGCTTCATATTTCTAATTATCTATGGCACACTTATCTTGGGTGGTTTCTCAGTACTTCAAAATCAATATTTCCAAAATTGACTTCTCATCTCTTTCTTCCCCCATAACTAACCTGCTTATTCTGTTTCTCATCTTAATAACTGACCCCCCATCCATTACTGACTCACTCTATTCCCCTCTTAGCCCACCTCCACCATGGGTCAGTCAATTCCTACTCCCTAATTCCTACCCTTTCTCACCCATTTTCTCCACACCTATATCTGATTTGGAACAGACCACATTCTCTAGCTTGAAGTATAGCCTTCAGATTCACTTCTGCAACTCCTTTTTTTTTTTTAATACTGGGGATTGAACCCAGGAGAACTCGACCACTGCACTACATTCCCAGTCCTTTTAATTTGATTATGAAACAAGGTCTCACTAATTTTCTGGAGCTGGCCTCAAACTTGCAATCCTCCTCCTCAGTCTTCCAAGTCTCTAGGATTACAGGCCCGCCCCACCACACACAGCTGACTCCACATCTCATGCCTCCCTGACATAGTCTGTAAAGGGTGCTGTTCACATTGCAAATCTGATCATTACAACTCTTTTCTGCTTAAAACTTTTGACGCCTTTCCATTGCCTTTCGCATAATGTCCAAATATGTTGGCATGGCTCCTCTTGACCAACCATGAACCCAGATCACACACTAATAACCAAACATCCACAACAATGACATCGGACACTTTCCTGGGTCAGAAGAAGAGCTTGGAAGACAAATCCTAAGAGATTACAGCTCCACCCCTTAGGCAGAAAAGCAGGCAGCTAAATAGGATATCTGTGCTGCTCAGGATGGCTTAGGACCCTGGTGAACAGGAACAGAGTGCTATGCTGCTGACCATGTGACACAGGGTACACTGGACATGAACACGAAGTCTAAAAGGAAGAGTCGGCATCTCACTCACAATGAGAAAAAAATGCCCTCCTTTGGCTCTGATTCTGATTGTCCTGGAGTTTTTCTGTTTCATAGCACAATTAACTTACCAGGACATCTTTGAGTAGGATCCACAGTTCCAGTTTATAAATTAGAGCAAGTTAAAAACATTAATAATGCCCATTCCCAGGGGAAAAAAAAGTCAACCACTTGAACTATTAAAGGGTAAAGAATTATTCTCTACTTCATTGTGTGGATTTGGATTGTGCACTTCCTGGTAAAAATGCAAAAGGAGAGTTCCCCGAAGCTGGCTAGGGATGAGTCAATCCAGAGGAGCAGCCCCACCTTCAGCCTAAGGCCCTGAAGAGCTGGCTCAAAGGGGAAGGACCCAACGAAGGAAAATCATAAAACTTTTAAAAAACCAAGATAAGAAAACCAGTATTTTGTTTTAGCCTGATTTTAGGTTACTTACTCCCTCCCGAAGCTGAAAAAAGAACTTTACCCTGAAGCGGCCCAAATGCTGAGCCATGTCAAATTTTCTATCATTTTAAATATTCCATGGAGTCTTTGAAAATAATCTATAAATTCTTAGTGCTCATGAGATTCCAGTTAAGAACTCCTAATGGGGAGTAGAGTGAGAACTGAAAGGGTGGAATTTATTTGGGCAGGATCGTGAGTACTTTAAGAGGAAAGTTAAGACAAGTCATGAGCGACACAAGTGTATATTGCTAAGAGCAGGAACAGGAGCTGAGGCAGGAACAGGAGCTGAGGCGGGAACAGCAGCAGCCCCAGAGTCATGGAGACACTGGGGGGCTAGCTCCCAAACTGGAAATTGCTCATATTTAAATTGCAAAGTGTTTGCCCCTCCCCCTACTCTAGCTTCAAAAAGACCCCATGCCTTGGAAATAGCTACCAGCTGGAAAAGGTAGGATAACCTGGAGCTTCAGAGAGAAACACTGAGAAATTGCATTCAACTATACTTGTAGGAAAATTCCAGCACTACCTGACTTGTGGCTTTAATGAAAAGAAGAGAGGTATTTAAAATAAATAGATGATCACATTTGACAATAGATTCTAATTAATTAAGACCTCAATTAAGTAATAGAGTAATTACCACTGCCTGGAGGACTTGTGCAAGACTGGCAGAGGAAAAAAAAATGACACAGCTAATGTGTGATAGGGGAAGAAAACAGTTGAATAATGTAACCTTCAGGGTTGAGATGTTTTGACATGTTATTTCTTAAAAAATCATTTTTCATGAATACTGATAAAACATTCAAACCCCCTTTATGAATAAAATTCCTGAGATGAGCTTTCAGAAGTGCAGTGTTCTGTAGCCAGTGAGGTCAACGAACTTTCAGAGTTTAAGCAAAACCCTTTTCTTTCTTGCACCTCCATTTTTGTATTGATAAGAGTAAAACACTTACAGGATCTCTGGTCTGGAGACAACTTTATAAAATTACCCAATCAGTCTTTAGGTAAGGTCCCCACCAAACAACTCTGACAGCCCTTGACTGTCAATCATACTCAGTCCATTGCCGTTCTGGAACGGGATACACCCACTGCTGATACTAACTCGGGGTCTTCAGAAGATGTGCCAGGGCCACTGCTCTTTCATGGGTATCACTCTGATCTGTCTAGGGGCTCTCCTGGTGCTTGTCTTTCTTTGTGACTCTAAACTCAACATTGATATTGGCCTTTGCACTTGGCTCCTTGGATTCTGGAACTTATCCTTGTGTTATCTGGTGTCCTCAGTAGGGCTTGACTTTGAGACTCTTCTTGCCCACCAGTATCCCTTCCGCCCTTGCCATTGCCTGACTTCCGTTGCCAGCACCCACCTCTTTGCCTGAGAATTTTCTCTGGCTGTCAGAGCAGCTGCACTCCAGCCTATAGCTGCTAAGAGTGCTAAGTGATCAGAACCCTGGGATCACTGGTGGGAGTCACTGGTACATTCTCCAGTGTCCTTGCCATTCAGAGGGGACCACTCTGAAGTGCATGCTGTAGACTGTGTTTCAGTTTTTCCTTTCCAGTTTATACATGGACAACTTGTTTGATAACGTATATCCTACTGGGTGTTTTCTCTTTCCTGTCTTACTTCTCACCTCCCGTCCTGTGTTTCCTTGCATCACTTCCCAAATAAACTGTTGTATTCGAACTCTTCCCAAGAGATTTGTTTCTGGGAACCAAAAAACTAAGACAGGAATCTCAAGTTTACCATGATCGAAACAGCTCTTAATTCTCCTTTGCCCCTTTATTTCCACTCCACACATACTCACACTTAAGGTATTTCCTTCTGTCTTCCCTGTCTTAGCTAATGCTCCAAACGTCTCTCAAGTTGGGCAGGCTACAAATCTAAGAGTGATCTTTAGTTCTCTTTCTTTCTCACACTTCATATCCACCCTAACTGCAAAGCATATTAGCCCTGCCCTTGAGCCTGATCCTAAACCCAACCGTTCCTGAACAGCTCCACTGTCCTATCCCAAATGCAAGTTGCTATCATCTTCTAACCCACTGCTCCTTACAGCAAATGCTGTACAAAGGCTCATCTCCAATGCAGTTCTTCTTCCTAAGCAGCACTCTTCAGGCTACTTCTCTGTAGCATTAATTGGAAATCTACTGAGAAGCGCAAGCTCATTTCAGCACCAGCTTGAGCAAAGTACTTGAAAGAAGGGCACAGCAACTATAGGAGAGATCAGCTCCTGCAGTCCCCATCTGAAGATAAATGGTGAATCTTTAAAATCAACCATTGATTCATATAGTAATCAGCCAATGAAAAGTATTTGTTGGATAACTATGTGTCCAAAAGAGGTATGTTATCGTATTGTTCTTCTCTATTATCACTGACAATTGAAGAGGTTTTGAATAAATGTTGATGACTGACAGATCCCCTGATTAGTTTATGTGTGCATTTATTAAGTATCTGTGGCTCCCATTTTAGAGGGTGCATTCCCATAATCTGGCGCAGAATATACTGAGAATACACGGGAAAATCAAGAATCTGCTCTTGATTTTAAGCCATGGCCCTTATGTGTCATGCAGCTCCATATTCCTGACCTCATGTGACCTGCGGATAATTAAAGAACTGGGTTAAATGAGTCTTACATTGAAAATGAAAACGTGTTATTGCATTAAGAAGTGCTCACTGAGCTTCTTGGAGCATTTCCATAGGCATTCGGTGGGTCTTGCCTGCAGAACACACTGTTGTCAGTTAAGCTAAGCCTGGAATCTGCTCCAACCAGAAGAGAGCAGAAGCTGCCATCCCAGATGCCCTAGCGGCTCCAGCAGAAGGGCGGCCTCCTCACCACCCTGCAGCGACCCACGTGGCACTCAACTCAGAAGTGCTTCCAAATCACTGCTGGCAGAAATGGCCACCTGGACCACAGAGCAGGGAACACATTATCTCCCACATGTGCTAAAGCAAATGAATGACTAATAATGGGGCTGGCTTTTTGATCTTGATGTACTTTCTCCAGCACTCCGAGCCCTACCACAGTATAAAAATATTGCAGAGCACTAAAGAACTTCATTTTTCCAAATAACATTTCCTTTCCACAAATTAAAACTACTCAGCATTTGTTTCAACAGAACTTTAATCCAGTTTGCTAAAGTATTACGCAATGCTCTGCTTAAAGTGAGGACGAGAAGTACCCTGAGGTCTCTCTTCTTGAATTAGCCCAGGACCTACACCTGGAAAAGATGGGGATTCAGTGAGCACACCTTGAAGGAGAGGATGAGGAAGTCATTTCTACAGTCTTTCATCACAGGGTGCTGTCTGCTGAGGCCCAAGTCCAATTGAATGATCCTTTCATCCAACATAGAAAATAAAATAAAGCTGATATTTTTAATTGATATATTAAAATAGATATTATCTCTCTCTCTTTTTTTTTTTTTGGTACCAGGGATTGAACTCAGGGGTCCTTGACCACTGAGCCACATCCCCAGCCCTATTTTGTGTTTTATGTAGAGACAGAGTCTCACTGAGTTGCTTAGCACCTCGCCATTGCTGAGGCTGGCTTTGAACTCTTGATTCTCCTGTCTCAGCCTCCCTAAGTGCTGGGATTACAGGCTTGAGCCACTGCACCCAGCTTCAAAATAGATATTATCTTGAGTAGACCTGGTTTCATACATGGAAGAATCAGTGGAAGGATATAGTATGGGGGCTCAGAAAACAATACACTAAAGTATGGTGTCAGGCATGCTAAGTACTTTGAACTGGTGGACATAGAAAGGGCCTTGGAAGCAAAGTTTCTGTTCTTCTGTCTGTCTGTCTCCTACCCCTCTCTCCCCCAAGACAAGACATAGAAACTAGAACCTCTTAAGTTTCAGACCGTTTGTCTACATTGGTGGATTTTACTTTGTGTTTCCATCACCTTGGATGGTGATGGGAAAGGCTGTTATCTGCAGGTGCTCTTACTGTTTTCAGAAACACCCAAGGAACTGTCATGCCAAAGAGGTACTGGTTCTAATGTGAATTCTCTGGAAGGCAGAGTATTTGTTCTTGCATAGGTAAAAATACTCCGTGAATGAGGTCATAGTGTTGGCATTGACACAGATGTGGTGTTAAAAAATTGTGTCAATCAGGAGGGCAAGAGACAAAATGGAACATAATGGAAAACAAATACTGAGATGAAGGTAGTTACCACGATAGTCTGAATTCAGCATCACCCTGAATGTGTTCTTCAGTCAAATGTCAGGGTCTGGATCACTGCCCAGCACCTTATTTGTTGAGAAATGAATGGATTAGGCAAATAGTTCTGATGCAATTAAGTCGGTTCCCAAAACTTATTTGTTCTTAGTCTTCTATGTTGACTGGCCCATGGGAGATCATGCATGGTTCATGATGACATGAACATTTTCATGTTTGTCATTTTCTTTCTCATTATGAATTATAAGGTAATTTCAGGGATCACCATCAAACCCTTGTGCTCAGCTGTTTATGAGGACATCTCTAAATACTGGATCTCATTCTACTGAGAAATTTGAGATCAAGGCTTTCTGCTGAGGACTCTGGCCTGGATCATGGTGAATTCACCAGGGTAATGTCCTTGTGCAGTTCTTTTGTATATATGCAAGCAAAGTTGTCTTAAAACATTTCTGCTTTGCTGAACCCCAAGTAAACATTGTGTTTGCCATCTTAAAAATGGGGAAACTAAGACAGTGGAATGTTAGTGACTTGTCTAAGTGCTGGAGCAAGGATTCAGAGACAGGACAGGTAGCTTTATTAGAGGCTTCTCTCTGTAGTTCTGGGAAGCTATTACCTCCTCCCCTCCAAACTGTCCTTACTCATCTTTCCACCCCTACACATAGTACAATATCCAACACAGAATGGGCCCTCGTGAATAAATGAATAGTGAATGACATGTCTAAATTCTGGGCTCTTAATTTCCTTTCATTGGACCCCATAGCTACCACCCTGAGCCTTGGTTGTCTACTCATGTAATGGAGACGCTAATGCCTACCCACATTATCATGGTGTTTTTCCACAATCTAATGCATTTGGGCTTGTGAGCATGCTTTTATAAGTGATAAAAATATTATCTAACTATAAATATTTCATGTGAGTTCAACTCTAAGATTCCACCCACAATGTGTGTGTATCCTCACTGCCCTATCCAAGTGACAGAGGTTTTATTTGTTCCAAACACTGAAAAGTTCTCTCTCTTTCAGCTCTTGGCAATTTCCAGAGGTGGTTACCATTCTTAGCTATATTTTTTAGGAGGGGCATCTGAGACTCAAAGAGTTTCAAGAACCTGCCCAAAATACAGCTAGGCAGGGAAGAAATGAGATTTGAACCTAGGTAGTACGTTATTACATTGTTAATTGCACCCTGCTTTAATATGGCTAAATAGTCTTTGCCATTTAGAAAAATATTTTCTTTTCATAAAACTATAAGATATCAGAGTTAGAAGTGGTTGTCTAGTCCAACTCTCCTCATTGAAGAAGAAATGAGAATGAGGTGCAAAAGAAGATGACTAGACTTGAAATGAAAGAATTGGGCCGTGGGTCTGATCCTTGGAAAGTGGTCTTTCTATATAGCATGACCCAAAAGGTGAAGCAGACTCCCTCCCTCCCAGACACAAGCAGGGACACCCAGGTCATCCAAGAAAACATCTTAATTTCAGTGCACAGGACAGGTTTAATGCTTCAGATCCCCAGTCTCTGTGTTTCTAATACCTCGATGCCAAACATGTTTCTTAAGTAAATATGGAGGTAGGAGCATGGGAAGCAGTCTCTGCTCAAATCATTACACCCAAGCATGGAGTGATCTGTCACATCAGCCAGAGCCCCCTCCCTGTACGCCAATGGCAAATGAGGCAAGAAAAGATGAAGCAGAGGTTGGAAAAAGTGGGTCCCTAAACAAAAGGATTGCTTGGGCAAGGCTTTGGTTAGAAGAGGTTAGAAAATATGGAGGTGTGGAAAAACTTGGAGAAGTTTGAAATCAACGAGCTACAGAAAAGTGGAGAGGAAGCTGGAAAGGAGAAAGAAGATGTAAAGAAAGCCAATGACTCCCTCATTTCCTTCACGTCCGCCTGCAGTGCAGTTTGGGATTTTAGTGAGATAAGCCCCTCTGTCCTCTCCTACACCAACAAAGGCCCTTCCTCATCTGGAAGCCCTGGTCATCCCACAGCAACCAGGAGTGGGATCCCCTAGAGATTATTTTTCTTAAGGCAACAGACAATGAAGGTGAAAAAGACTGTCCTTTCCCCATGGGAACTTACTGCACAGGGTCCCTTTTCTGCAGGAGACCTTTATTGCACAGAGCTGAGGATTAGCTTTTCGCTGCGATGATGGAGAACCTGGGGCAAGGAGAGAACTTATGTTTCCCACCTGGTGTATATGTCCCCTCGGGTCACCTCCTGTGTATTGCAGTAGTAAATATTTTCCCTTTCGAATACAATATGACACTTAAGTTTCATATAAGTTGAAATTTGTGCAATTATTATATAAACATAGACCACTTATGAGAAATCAAATGTAAGAAAATTAAAAAGCAGAATCCACTTTGCACATCCCACTCAGTTCTCAGTTTAACCACTTAGCATTTTAACATATATGTATTACTGTCAACCTTTCAATATGTGTTCACATTTAACTAAATCTATCCGTCCATCATTATATTTCATATATAATTTTTAAAAAAATTTTTCTAGTTGTCGATGGTCCTTTATTTTATTTATTTACATGTGGTGCTGAGAATCGAACCCAGTGCCTCACACATGCTAACCAAGTGCTCTACCACTGAGCTACAACCCCAGCCTTCATATGTAATTATAGCATTTTGATTTTGATTCCTTCTTTCCTTCCTCTTTTTTTTTGGGAGGGGGGGTGGTACCAGGGATTGAACTCAGGGGCACTCTACCACTGAGCCACATCCCCAGCCCTTTTTTGTGTTTTATGTAGAGACAGGGTCTCATTAAGTTGCTTAGCACCTCACCATTGCTGAGGCTGGCTTTGAACTCGCGATTCTCCAGTCTCAGCCTCCCAAAGTGCTGGGATTACAGGCGTGCACCACCATGCCCGGCTTCCTTCCTTTCTTTTTGCAGAGCTAGGGATTGAACCCAGTGCCTCATATATGCTAGGCAAGTGTCCTACCACAGAGCTGTGCATCCAGCTCACGCTTGCTTGCTTGCTTCTTTCTTTTTTAAACAAACCAGATAAATCATGAACATTGCCTTGCTACCTGCTTTTCTTCTTAACTCTGCCCTGGAAATCTTTGCCCATCAATACACTTGCCAAACCACATTCTCTGTAACTGTTGGATGATAATCTGTAGTATGGGCATAATTGCTTAACCAGTTTTCTTCTGTTGGACATACATGTTGTCCCAGTTTTTTTGTTTGTTTGTTTGTTTGTTTCTGCAAACTGCCAGAATGCACATTCCTACATATGCATTTTTATGCACATGGACAAACACACAGAAAATATTTCTAGAAGTGAATTTGCTAGGTCAGAAGGTGTGAGAAGACTTCCAAATCATTCTCCAAAAAAGTCTGTTCCAATTTAGACATTTTATGCACATCTGGTCAACATCAGATGTATTGCTACTAGAATGAGTTCAAATGGCACTCTGTTTTGGCCATTTTGCATTTCTTTAATTATTAATTTCTTTAATTGTTGGTGAGATTGAGCTTCTTTTCACATACTAATTGCCATTTGCATCCTTCTTTTGTGGATTAAGTCCTAAGATTTTACAAAGAAACCAAATATACCTCAGTTCCATAAGATATTACTATGGACTAAATGTCATCACAAATTAATTGAAATCCTAACCCTTCAGGTGATGTGTGGGAGGGCCCTTGGGGGGTGACTAGGTCAGGAGTGTGGAGCCCTCATGATGCAATTTGTTCTCTTCTGAAAGTCACCCCAGAGGGCTCCCTCACCCACTCACCCCACTCTGGACAAGAACAGAGTCTGTGGTCCAGGTGGGGGCCTCACTAGAACCTAACCATGCTGGCGCCATGATTTTGAACTTCCACTCTCCAGAACTGTGAGAAATAAATGTCTGCTCTTTATAAGCCACTCAGTGCATGGTACTTTGTTATAGAAACCCAAACTAAGAAAGATATCCATATTTTCTGAGGTGGGGATGAAAGGCAAAAATGAGCTACAATTATTGATAGAATTGGACTGTTAACAACATATGCATTTGGTGGCTTGTTATAGAAGTGATATTCTAGAGGTTGCGTGGATACAGATGAATTCTAATTAGAACAGTGGATAAATTTGTTGAGTACTTCCTTCAGATGAATCTGATCTAGGATACCAAAGTCCAGATTTAGAGATAAATTTATCTGGGAAATGATTATTTGCTTTACAAATGGTTTCATCATAGAATTGCCTTATATGGTCAGCCCCTCGTGTGCATTTAAAATAAAATATCCTCTTATAAAATTATGTGGCGGGCTGGGGTTGTGGCTCAGTGGTTGAGCGCTTGCCTCACATGTGTGGGGCACTGAGTTCAATCCTCAGCACTACATAAAATAAATAAAGGTATTGTGTTCATCTACAACTAAGAAAATATTTTTAAAACATTATGTGGCACATACACAGCATTAAGAATACATCTAAAAGAAAGGTAGGTCTCCAAAAATGCATATTGTTGTTACAGGTGAATCTGTTGCATTTTTAAAGATGTGTGTTGAGTTGGGCAATGGTGTAGGGTATATTTATTCCCTTTAATATTTCTTTTCAAACAAAGGGGAAATAGACAAAGAATTGATATTCTGTCCTCAGGCATGGGATGATTGCTGGGATCACCTAGATATGATCCAGGCTGGTTTCCAGCATAGTTGGCAAGTTCTTGCCCTAAAATTCTTCAGTAAGACAATTAGTAAATATATGGCTTCTTTGACAGTCCTGGTTTATGATGACCAGTTCTTATTCAAGCCATAGCTCCACCATCCATCAAAGCTGCTTCCAAGGTTCAGGGTTGGAATCTCATAAGCAGTATAATGTAGAAACTTTCTGACCCTGACTCTAAAATCCAATGGCACAGATTTCCTCCAAGGTCTTTCCAGAGGCAGACCCCTCGCTTGCTCTCTGCCTCCTAAGAAATGCTGCCCACAGACCTCTTTGAATTTTTCCCCTTTCCTGGGAGAGTAGCCACTTACTTTGAAACTCAAAGCCTTGAATCTTAAGCTGGTCACTGATGTGTTTCAGATGTGATACTCGGGTTAGAGAGGTTCCCCCACCGTGGGAACAGGCACATTTTATCCTTCTAGTTTATCCCCAGCCACTGGAAAATAAGCAGCTATACCTGCCCTGGACCCATGACAACATCCAGAACTTTCCAGATCAGGAAATTCTCTCCTTTAACACAGTGACATGCAGAGAAGATTTCCCTGATCTTAAAAGTTTTTTAAAAACATCCTTTTCTTTGCAAATACTTCTGCTGCTTGAAAAATGTTTACTAATTTCTTTCTCCAGTAATCTCTTTCTGTATTCTATTTAAAAAATATAAGTAATTAATTAATATCCTTCATGAGAAGCATGGGTTCAAATTAATTTTCTGCTTATTGATATCTAGCCACAGGGAGACTAATATATGACTAATGATTCCACTATCCATTGGTTTGCTTGATTTCTTATATAAATAGATCAGAGCCTGTTATATTTATGTCCTGTTCTGTTGTTTTATGCTTATATTTTAGAGCAAATCCCTAAGATACCATTTTGCCTATTTTGGTATTATAATAAAATAAATTTTCAGGTAAAGCTTGCTGTCCTCTGCTGTTCTTTTCATCAGTATTTTCTTTTTTTTAATGAGTGAATTTTAGGTTTATTTTATTAAGTTCTATAAAGCAGGCTATTAGAATTTTAATTAGAATAGTGTTAAAACTCCAACTGATAACTGGAGAGAATTATCAGCTTGACTGTATTTCTTCTCCCCTTTAAGGAACATAGCATTTTGCTCCAATTGTATTATATAAGTTCCCCAACATTTTCTATTTTGCTTGCTTTTATGAACATCATAATATTTTCATTTGAAATATGGCACTGAAATTTGGAATTGACTCTCATAAACTTTATTGAACTTCTAAATGGTCATTACTGATTTTCATATCTACTACTTTGTGTTTATTAGTAATTCATTTTTGCCACTTAAAATTAACCTTTTAATTTTTTTCCAGAATTTTAAACTCTCCCAGCCCATGTTACTAGGTCCTATGACTTTAATAACCACCCATATGCAGAAGAAAGATGAAGGTTCACATTGAGAGCTCATTATCTCAAAGACACTGAGGACCTAGAGGTAAAAGTGGCCCACAAGTCAAAGGAGGGAAGAATTTCAAGGTGCAGATATTTGTCCCAGAAATTCTACTTATTAGAGTCTCCCTTCAAAAAATAATAAAAATGTAGACACAATCTAATGTGTGCAAATGTCTTGAGTATGGCCAACACTTAAAAACAACCTAAATGCACTATAATTGGGGAACTGATAAATAAGATATGGAATACCATAAAGTGGAATAGTATATACACATTAAAGAATAATGTTTGCAGAGGGTATTTGATCACTTAAGAGAATGGGCATGAGTTGTTTATTTAAAAAGACATAAATAAATATACATATAAACTACAAATCTAAATATATGTGTAGAAGAAAGAAGGACAGGACATGTTACTTGTAGTTATCGCTAGAGATATGTGGTATCTCTCACTGTCTATCTGAGTAGATACCTATGGATAGATACAGATATAGACATGGTTATCTCCAGATACATGTGGTAGTATGGCCATTTCCCCCCCACATCTTCTTTATTTTCTATTTCTCTATACTGAGAAAGTATTAGTCTGTAATTAAAGAGAACACTGCTATGGAAAAAATGTCTGTGTCCTCCCAAATTCATACATTGAAGCCTAATCCCCAGTGTGAAGGTATTAGGGGGTGGGGGTATTGAGGAGGTAATTAGGTCATGAGGGTGGAGCCCACATGAGAGATTAGTGTCTTTATAAGAGACTAGAGAGATTATCATTGTCTGAGCCATGCGAGGACACAAATCAGGATGTAGATCCTCACTAGAACCTAGATCAGTCAACATTTTGATCTTGAACTTCCATAGCTCCAGAATTGTGAGAAATACTTGCTTATTATTTAAGCTCCCCATTTGTCTTAGTCTGTTTTACATTACGTAATAGAATAACACAGATAATGGGTCATTTATAAAGAAAAAAATCTACTTCTTATAGATTTTTTTCTTTATTTCTTTTTATCCTCTTATTCTCCTTTTCCTCCTCTTTCTTTTCTTCCTTCCTCCCTTTTTTTCTGTGGCACTCACCATCAAACCTAGGTCTTCATGCATACTGGACAAGAGCTCTACCACTGAGCTACATTTCCAGCCTTATTACAGTTCTTGAGAGTGAGAAGGCCAAGGTGGAGGGGCCTGCATCTGTCAAGGCCTTTGTGCTGCATCCCATGGCAGAAGGCAGAGGGGAAGGAGAGCACAGGGAGAGCAAGGAGGGCCAAACCTGCTTTAACAGTAAATCTACTCTTGAAATAACTAAACTGTTCCCTTGATAATGACATTAATCCATACGTGAGTGCTGAGCCCTCATGATCTAATCACCTCTTATTAGGTTGCACTTCCCAACACTCTTGCCCTGGGGGTTAAACTTCCAACACATGAGCTTTGGGAGAAACATTCAAACCATAGCAGCATGGTAAACTATTTTTGTTATAGTAGCCCACTGATACTAACATACACTACAATATTTATTACTGATGCAAAAGGAAGAAGGGAGAGGTTGGGTCAAGTAGCAAAGAAAAAAACAGAGACTACAGGATTTTAGTTATTGGTGGTAAGCCATTAGCATTTTGGTTTAAGTGTTATGGACTTGAGGAAAAAAACCCTATGTCCTTGATTAGGTGCCAGGCAGCCAACTTACAATGTAGCTAAAAACTTACTAGACTTGCTATGGGTAGTTTTCCTTTTAGGGTGGGATTAAAGATGGCTATAATTCTTTGCTACTCTTCCCACCAAAATGAGGAATCTAATACATCGCCCCTTGACTACAGCCTGGCCTTCCTGACTTCCTTCTTGAATAGAATGCAGCACAAGTGACATCCTGAGACCTCTGGGGCCATATCAAGAAGCCTTGATCTCCACCTGGCTTCTTAGAACATTCTCCATGGGAGCCCTGAGCAGCTGAGGGATGTTCACTTACACTGAGACACCTGGGGGAGCAGTTCCGTATAACTGTGCAGTCAGTGCCCCAGCGGAGTGCACCTTCCAGCCATCTCTGGCAAGGCAGCGGGCCCAGGAGAGATGCCTCTGTGCATCTCCGGACCTACCCAGTCAGCAGTTGCTCCATAACTTGTGGCATGGAAGAATCACCCAGCCACGCCCTGCCTGAATTCCTGAGCCACACAATTGGGAAATATCACAAAACAGTTGCTGTGTGAAGCCAGTAAGTAGGTTCTGGTAGCTCTTCAAAGCAGCAGGAGGTAACTGGAACCAGGGAGAAGGTCTGGTTTTGCATGAGCTGCTTGTTATTTGCGTTGGGAAGGAGGTGGCTTTCCTGGCTTGTTCAATTTCCTCTTGGTACCTCTAAGAATCATGGTGAAACCTTTGGGAAGTGCCAGGACCCTTGCTCAAGGAACTCCAGTAAGAATATTCTGCATTTCCCAGGCCTCAGTCTCTTAAACCCCTTTAAAAATATTTTTTTTCCCTAAGAACTTTCCATGCCTTTCTTCCTCAGTGACTAACTGTTGTAACTGAACTCATTCAACACAGGCATTGGATGGAGTGATGGCACTTTGGAAAGAAAGGGACCATAAGAAAATGTCAAAGGAAACCCCCTGTGCTGACTGCATGCTGGCCCCTGGCAGGAGGGCAACTTTTTATCTGTGGGGTGATTCAGGGCTAGAGCATTTTAACTGTCCTCTTACAGACACCCTCTGCATGTTTGGGCTGGTTTGAATACTCCTAGAGAAATCCTCTCAGATATATGGAGTGCTGTCCTGGCCACTGAGTTGTTAGAGCTGGGATGGTCCCCAGAGAAAATCTAATCCTTCCCCCTCATTTTACAAAAGTGGAACTGAGGTCTCATGTGTATCAGGGTGTTCTAAACAAGACAGTCTGTAACCAACAGACAAGTGACAACAATCCTAGCTAGTCTCCTTCATCCAGACCCACATTTGTGTGTGTGTGTGTGGGGGGGGTTGTGTGTGGTTTGCTTGTATACACTCACGTGTACACCCTCACATGCCCTTATATAACATCAGTATATGATTAGCCATGGGAGAAGAAAAACAGCAAGTTCATTCAGCTGCTGGTTTATAAACTTCCCCCACCAATAAGAAGTCCTGGAAATTTCTCTCTCACAGGCACTGGTCGATAGGTTGTGGCTATTTGACAAGTGTCAGTGGGTCCTGGGATCATCCCAATCAGTGTCAAGGAGAGCGGAACTTGAGGGAAAAGGGGAGACTTCAGGGCAAATGAGGAAGAGACCATGGCCTCCCACTTGCAGAGCTTGGGCAGGTGCAGGACCCACCCTGCTGCTTGCTGGCCTAAGAATGCCTATTATTTTAGAGCTTTTGGAACCACAGCAGGACACTGTGTTTGCTGGGAACACACTCTCTGAAAAATCTTCTACTGGTTATGTGCCTTGTGTCCGCCATATGTTGTTTTCTCTTTTTAGCTTCTGAGTATGAATGTGGTTATTTGCGTGAATAACAAGAAGTTACATAAGGAAAGATTCAATAGGTAATATTTACAACCAGGTTAATTTTCTTAATGAAAATGTTGTAAGAATTCTCTTTTATGAAACTCTGTTCTCCTGGCTCTATATCTTTACAGCTTCTCATGCATTTTGAGATCTGCTCACCTTAATTCTATTACTGAGACCAGATCAAAGTAAGCAACACTTAACTCCTTCTTGACTTTTATATTCTCTATGAAATTTTAGGTTGAAGGAGGAAGGGCGTTGAGTTAATATTGGCCAGGAATGCTATGATGTAAATTTGGTTTGAGTGCGTTCCCCAAGGGTTCCTGTATTGGAAGCGTGGTCCTCAGTGCAGCACGAAAAGGCAGTGAGACTCTTAAAAAGAGGTGGAGCCTAGTGGGAGGTCACTGCGGATGCCACCTCCAGAAGGGATTCAGGTAGTTCTCACGGGATCCTGAATTAGTTCTGATGAGACGGTGATTATAAAAAGAGCAAACCCAGAACTCCCTTTTATTTGGCAATGTGATATCTCCCTCTTGCAGGGGCTCCTGCCAATTTGATGCCTCTCACCACAAGCCAATGCCAGCACCATGCCCTTAAACCTCTAAAACTGTGACCTAAATAAACTCTTTACTTTATAAAGTTAACTTGTCTCAGGTATTTCATTATAGCAATAGAGAATAAACTAATAGAACATATCTCTAAAGTGTGTAAATGTATTCAGGATATTCAATTATGTCTCCAAGTTGATCTCTGAGCTGGTTCATACACACTATTTTGAAAAATTTAATGATTCCAAGCTCATGTAATAATTTCACAAAAATAAAATGCTTATGACCCAAAAGCTGGGCAAATTCTGTTCCCTCTCCTGTGCTATTTATATGGTGGAAAAGATGAGTCTGTTCTATTTGTTCAGACCCTGTGTTTGTTTTTGTATGTAGCATGGCATTTTATTTTTGTTCTAGACAACATCTGCCTGGTGCAAAATCTCAGCCAGTTCCTGCAATACCTGAGCAAAGAAGACGGTGTTGAGTGCCCTCAGTGGCCCATAAATTAATTCTGAAAACACCAGTACAATCAGTTCTCTGGGATTTGTCATGGGGATGCATGAGTCTGACCATAAATCTCTCTAGAAAGAATAAAATAGAGCTTGGAGTTGTTAAAGGCAATGATCTTTGTTAACTTTAATTCACAAGAAGAGGCTATTGAAATAACAACTCCAATTATTCCCATCTGCTTTTCTCATTTCTTTAGGGTTTCTTGACTATAATCAGCAGGGAAGTTATGTCTTATGAAGGTTTATGAGGCTTCACTATAGGAATAAGTTGACAAAGTCATATTGGCCCAATAGTAAAAAATGTTCTTATTAATTACCACTTCTCGCCAGCACACACTTGCTCATGTGAGCTAAGTAGACCCTGCCTAATCCCACAAACACTCATATGAGGCAAATTCACCATAAATTGCTTAGGACTCTGCACTCTCAAAACAACAAGTTAAAGCACCAAACATAAGACTTCCCAAGGCTAGAGAATATACAGTTGGCAGCTTCTTCTGGAGAAAAATGTTATTTGACATTTGTGTACCTATTTTAAAATTTAGTCAAGGATTTTGCAGCCCAATTCTTAGCAGCAGGGGATGAATCTTATAAGAGCTCTCTACACTGATAGGAACCCAGCCAGAGACCTGAGGGACACTGGGGCCTGGTCCAACTTGGGAAGGATGCTGAGCAGAGCCAAGACCTGCACGTGGCCTTCTGCCAAAGGTAGTGGCATTGCCCCTGAAGTGCTTTGAATGAAGGGCCTGGAATATTAGTTGAGATCAGAATAAAGGAGAGGAAACCTGGACAGAAACTCGATCCTATGGGCCAGTCAACATAGGGTGGAAGTGGGTGGGAGGCAGTGGTGTGCTGGTAAGACTCCAACAACCAGCTCTCCGAGAAAATCGTATGTAGGTTTTTACATAAAATTTTACTGATATAATGAATGTGTAGCACACATTTTTCAAGTAATAGTAATATATGCCATATAGAAAATTGATTCTCATGGGATTATTTTCTCAGATTTTTGTGCCTGTAGTCAACCTGTGGTTGCGAGTCTATGAACATTTGATTAGCGGAGTTGTGTCCCGATTGTATACCTATTTTCCAATAAACTTGTTGTTCTTCAATGTGACATGTGATCTGCTATTAGACTACTTCTCTCTTAGACTACTTATATTCATTAAAATGAAGCCTCTTTCAGCTTCATCACGAGGTTACTGTCATTTTGGCATTTCAGAGATTAGAACGTGAAAAATAATTTTATGTTATGTTGGTAAAAGTCACAAGATCATTTAAGGATTACTGTAGAATTTTCTGTTAACATTTTTCTGTATAATGATCTTAGAAACTTTGTTTTTTTCAGTGCTGGGGATCAAACTCAGGGCCTTTCACACATTAGGCAAGCACTCTGCCACTGAGCTACATGCCAGGGCCAGAAAAAGAAATTAAGCTAAAATATTTACATTGGTTACCAGTCTATACCTTCAAATAAGTATGGTTTGCAATTTCTTCACAATTCACTACACTTTTAATAATTCTGTCATCAATAATAGGGTCAAAAAATCAGATTATGAGTATATATTTGATTATCATCCAGTTCAGCAGAGAAGTTTCTCACATCGTTGACAGATGAATGTGGTCAGGACACAGATGTTGGCAGGTATTTTCACCTACTTCACCAGGCAAAAGTGTGAAACAACAAAGATGAATATTGGACCTTCACTCACTCGCCACAACAGGAGTGACTTCTTTGCTGAATCAGGTAATAGCTTTCAATACTGGAACATTATTTTCTCAAAAATATTTTTAATGCTTCAATATGTAACAGTTGCAGACATGATACATTTTAAAATTTAAGCCACATGATTAACTTTTTCTTAAGTTTAGAAAATCAACAGACAGTAAATCAATCCCCATTTTGTAGCCAAATTATAGTGCAAATACTTCTACCAGGCCAATTTCAAGCTATCTTGTGGGTGCATCATTGAACTCAGAGTTGAAAAGAGACACACAGTGGTATAGTATTATATATTTCCCCCATACAAATTTGACAGATGTAAAAAATAGTAAAATGTAGTTAAGATTACAAAGTGGTAAGTTCTGAGTGTTTATCATCTCCATTTTTAGTAACTTATTTAGTATAATTTTACATCATTTACTTGTTTAATAAGTATATTTACCAGTTGCCTCTCAAGCTGATTTAAGTTATCCCCAGCACACTCCTAGAGGGAGATAGATAAGAGAAAAAATGGAAGATAGGCCCCGGGGGACTGCTAGATGCCCTTCCTTATCCATGAACTTTGAACATGAGTCTAGTTGGTAATGGAGGTTATTCAAGATGTGGGATGGAAACACCACTTCATTTGGGGGCCCACTGTATTCCAAGTGTGGAGTGGGTATTCATTCCAGGCTTATTTCCAATGTGATAGAGGTTGCTTGTGTCCATCTTGTTGTTGTTGTTGTTGTTTTTTATCTTGTTCTTGTTTGGCTCAAATCAGAAGTGAACTGGGCCTTTGGTTGCTTTAGGGTTGTTAGTAGGTGATGCTGTCAGAAGCTATAAATGAGGCAGAGACAAGAGAGAAGAGGTGGATTCTATGGAACCTGCTTTTACTGGGCACTTGAGAGCTAGACCAGCAACCATGCACACGTCACTCCCTTGCTTGCTCATGAAAAGACTCTACATGTACCCAAGGGTGTTACAGAAGCCATATGGATCATTCCACCCTTCCTTATGTGTCCCTAGCCTGTTCCCTCTGTCAGCTTCCCTTCACAACCTCTTTTGAATGTGCTGAAATTGGCATTGAAATCTCTGAGGCTCTGATTCCTGGATGCATTTTAAGGCTCTGGCTTGAAACATGCTTTTAAAATTATATTTGTGGCAAGGTTGCATGACATAGGCATCTTCTAAACTTCAGTGGGAAAATAAATTAGTATATCCTTTATAGAGTTCAATTTGGCTGTATTTGGTAAAAGTCTTTAAAACATATAGTTTTTGACTCTATAATTCCACTTCTAGGAATGTACATCGTAGGAATACTCAGAGTGCTGCAAAGATACTTATGTGAAGGATATGACTCATGTGTTGTAGCAAATAATTAGGAGCAATCCAAATACCCAATAATACAGTTATATTTAAATTAATTATAAGTCCATACTAGGAAATATTATATGGGTTGAAAATCAAGCTCTTAAATAATATTTAGACATAGGCAATGATTATGGCTATAAAAAAAGAAAAAATGCAGAAAACAAAGCTGTGCATACAATATAATCCCAATGTTGTTAAATACACACACATACATACACACATAAACACACATATACACACATAAAAGGAAATACACTAAAAGACAACCAGTGGTTACCGGTATTTATTGTGAGTGATTTCTGTTTTCCTTTTTAAAATTCTTATGTATTATCAACCTTTCTAGAATTACTATGTATAGTTTAGTGGGGAATTGGTTCCAGAACCCTGTGAGGACACCAAAACCTGCAGACGTTTAAGCTGGGTATATAAAATGTCATAGTGTTTGCATATAAACTATACACATCCTCTTGTATATTTTTAAAACATCTCTAGGTTACTTAAAATACCTAACATAATATAAATTATATGTCAATAGTTATTATATTATTTTGGAAATAATGACAAGAAAAGTGTTCATGTTTAGTACAAATACATTTTTTCAAATATTTTCAATCTGCAGTTTGTTGAACCTGCAGATGTGGAACCCACAGATACAGAAGGTGGACTTTATCATTTTTAATATTAAAAAAGTAAATGATAATTTAAAAGATATTGGTTTGTGACAGCTTCTTATAGCTTCTTAGCTTATCACATCACTCTGAACATAGAGTTTATATATCTATATCTTGAAAACAATTTCCTCTAATTTCATTTTTAAAAAAAGTAATTCAAAAATACAATTGAGTATGCTGAAATTAACTTTACAATCAATTTGGGAATGTAAACAAAAAATAGTTACACATGAAAATTTGCTTTAGTCACAGTAAAAGAAGCTACTAATGGGAAATACTTAAAATTATAGTATAAGTTTATATTTGGATCCCCAAGAACATTTTCTGAAAGAGCCTTCTAAAAATGTAAAAGAAACACATGCTCTCTGGAGAAAAAGCTGGTCATTTGGTGGCTCTACCTTGCCATACAGTACTTCATATGAGGTTGGAGAATTAGCTGGGTCACATGGGAGTCTGTGTCCAAGACTGTAACAACAACTTACCCAATGATATTAAGAGGTGAGGGTTAGTATCTTAATAATAATAGCATTTTAATTTTTAATTACATTTTCTGCCATTACAATCAATATTTATTAAGTGGTCTAAAAAGTAAAACAACACTCTGCAGAGTACTCTGTGAATTATTCAAAGGAAGGTTTTTAGAAAAATGAAGCCAAGCCTTGCATAATCCTTCCCACATCTCTCTCCTTTTGCTGCTTTTTCATTCTGCTGACACGTTCTCAGATCCTGACTTTACCCCACTTCACTGTTTTCTTCCCACATTTGGTTCTCCAGTTTTCTTCCCCACATGATTTCAAGCTTGATACAGTTTATCTTATTCTTCTTTAAAATGTTTTTGTCTTAATTGATACATCAGCTCCTCAAAAGTCAGAGCTCAGCTCCTCAAAAGTCAGAGCTCTCTAGGCCTTGAACCAATGCTGGGCAAGAAATTTACACTGGATAAACCTAGTGGGCTTGAATTGATTTGACTCTCCTTGCAGAGGCTAATTTAGGATTATAAACTTAATGGACTTAAACAAAGTAGACAATGTTCTGGGGCTCAGTGGATCTATCAAAAGAATTGTTTTACTATAACCTAAGTTATTTTTAATCAAAGTTAGACTATTTGCAAGATAAACAAAAATGTTTCCAAGCCACATCTCTATGATGGACAGTTGAGGTCTATTTACTTTCATTCAAAAAGCATCATCCAGGTCCCCAAAAGAAGTAAAAAGGAGAAAAGGGCAGTGGTATGACTCCGTTTTCCTGGTCCTTGAGCCACCAAATAGAACAAAAATTCAAATTCATTTTGAATGTGGGTGTTTATCTGTGAGTGTCTGAGAAAGAGGATGGATGGGGTGTCTCAAGATATATTTGCAATGTTTGAATCAAATAAGGTGAAGTGCTAATGTCAATTAAATCTAGGTGGTGGGAACTGAGCTTTGGATTAAAAACAAAACAAAGAAGAAGATATTAATACTTATATTTTGATAAGAGAGTGTCTCTACCCTGCATCTTTCCTGGAAGCCAGCTCAGCAGGTGGGAATCTATTTATACTCTTTATACTCTTTAGAGCTTAAGAGGACCTTAAGTTATATATAGGTATAGGATAAATGCAAATCCTCAGAAAAGTGGTACAGTAACTTGTAAAGTGTGAGCCAGACCTTCCCAATAGGCTGGTGGCACATATGAGCCCCTTTCCCAGACAGAGAAGGTGAAAGTGCTTAATGCATCCAAGAGGTCACTTCCCAGGAAAAGCATTATAAAGGAGTTTAGGAATTCAGCTTCAAAAAAATGGGCAATAGGAAATTATATCCCAGTAAATAAAGAAGATAAGTAACTTCAAACTGCAAGATGAAAATAATAGGAGGATTCTGACTATTGAGAGGCAAAAGCACCTGGTGAGCAGAGAGCTCTGTCTGCTTCTTGGTGGCCATGTCCCTAGCTGCTTTCCTCTACCACACTCTTCCGCCATGAAGTTCTGCCTCATCTTGGGCCCAGAGCAATGGAGCTTGCCATCTATGGACTGAGACCTCTGAAACTGTGAGCCCCAAATAAACTTTTCCTCCTCTACAATTGTCCTTGTCAGGTCTTTTGGTCACAGTAGTGAAAAGGCTGACTAAAACACAGGAGCACCTGGAGCCAGTCAATGTCAATATGTTTCCACTGATTCTCCTGGGAATGAAGAGTGCCTGGGAGCAATCTCATGTTGATGGTCTTGGTCTTTGCTTCCATGGGGTCATATAGGGGCATAAACAGCTATCTACATAGGTAACACTGACTAGCAGTTTGAACCTTCTGGATCTGACTTTAAAACCACAATAAAGGGGCCTTGGCATCTCATAATTCTGCAGAGAATGTGTTTTCCAGGAGATTCACTGGCCCAGTCAAGATTATTTTTTTCCCAGTTCCAGCTAACGCCAGTTTATTGAAAAAGAAATCATTATGTCCCTAAGTTAACAACAACAATAGCTACTGCTTAGCAGTACTTACCAGGGGCCAGAGCCTCCACAGGCTCCACAACCTTGGCTTTATTTATTTCTTACAACAACCCCATGGGTAGGAGGTATTATGATTCCAGGTATAAAGATGTGAAAACTAATCCTCAGAGAAATTAAGTGATGTCCCCAAGGTCACACAATAGGTAAGTGACAGAGGAAAGACTTGACCCCACACCCATCAGATCCAAAGCTTTGTTCTAATGGCCAAACTGATGGTAAAAGATGCCTACGGTGACATGAATTTCTACTTATTCTCTAAACTTAATAACAGAAAATTCAGTGTCTTTTCACCACTGTTGCCCTTAAAATAATGTTACTTACTCCTTCCTGCTTCCTTCTGCAAACACCATGGTTCCTGTTATATGTTAGCATTACTAGTGACAGTATTAATGTATTAATATTATCATGGATTATGTATTAGTCTCCTTGGGCCATTGTAATAAGGGCCACAGCTGGGTGGTTTAAAGTGACAAATTCATTGTCTCGGAGTTCTGGAGGCCAAGAGTTTAAAACTCAGGGACCGTACTGTCTCTGAAGGTGCTGGGGGAGAACCTTCCTCGCCTCTATCAGCTTCTGGAGGCCCCCAGGAATCCCTGGTATTTCTTGGCTGGAAGCTACATTCCTCCAATGTCTGCTTCCCTTGTCACATGGCCTTCCTTCTGGTGTCTTTCTGTGTCTCCAAATCTCTTCTCCTCTCTAAAGACACCAGCCACTGGGTTCAGGGTCTGTATAAGCCCCAGCGCTCCCCTCCCTGTAGCTCAGCACCAGATCTCCTCATGCTAAGCTCCGCTCTGCCTGCCACACCCGGGCCAGCTGACTGGTTCTCCTGCTCTGCCCCCTGGAAGGAACCTGTTGGAATTCATGACAACCACGACCCTAACCAAGCATGCCAAGCCACTGTGCTCTCTGCTTGGTTGTCTTCTGGCCTATGTCTGAGCAACTTCTCTAATGCATCAGAATCTGCCAGCACAAGTCTCAGGTCCCAATGACGAGGGTATGGGGTCCTTTTCCCTTTCTAGCAGTCCTGTGGTGCTAAGGCTAAATGAAGCCCCATGTCCCAGAGTGCATAGTTATGGTACCCAGAGGACAACGAGCTACCTCCTGACTTGAAGGTTTCTGGCACCAAGAAAGCCCAGGTCAAGGGAGAGCTACCAACATAATTTCACCACAGTGCACCGGGCCCTCTTATAATGGGAGAGTTAGTCCTCACTCCTGCACACTCTTCCCTCAGTCTCCCTGTAGCAAATGGCACCTCATCCTGATTCACTTCTCCCAGGGATGTCTCAGCCTCACCCAAGATCAGACCCCCAATCTCATTATGTAACCCCAAAGATGTCAAATTAACTCTGGCTCTAATATAAATAGTTCCACACTAAGTGGGATCATCTATTCCTACACATTGATGTTTTTCATGTAATCTATCTTTCTTGACCCTCCTTTCACATCTGTACATAAACTGCCAGGTAGTGTGCAAGGCTGGGAGACAGAGGCCCCTGGGGTGTACAGGGTAGGCCACAGCAGCTCTTTAGCAGCAGCTTCTGGTTGTTTATCTACTGCCCTCTTGATGGGATTTTGATATTTTTGATGTTTGCATAACTACAAACTATTCTGTAATGCATATCATCATACATGCATCTTTGCACAGTTATATAAATAGTTTTGTATGAAAAATTTCTGGAAATAGAAAAGCTGTGTCCAAGGGAAAGCATTCTTGGGACTGGGGTGTAGCTTAGTGGTAGAATACCTGCCTAGCATGTTCAAGGTCCTGAGTTTGAGTCTCAGAAAAAAAGCATCAATTTTATTGAGATAATGTGTGTATACATATATATTATAAATAGGCCTATAAAATGTATAATTTAATGGGTTTTAACATACATATCACATACCTGTGAGTATTTATATGTGTTTGGGTTTTAGACCCACCCTAATCCAGAAGGATCTCATCTTAACTTGATCACGTCTGCAAAGATCCTATCCCAGAATGACATCCTCAAGGAAAGGATGAGGGGATGTGGAATAAGGGATGAGGAATCATTTATTACTCGTTTATATTCCTCCTTGGTTAAGGTTGCTTATGGGAACGAGACCCCCAGTTTTCTGGCTTGTCCCAGGCATGGCTTTAAATTCCTCTGACAAAAAGACCCAGGCACTTAAGATAGGAAGCCACTGATGCGTATGGAAAATGAACCCAATACATGTTTGCTCTTGAATTTACTCTCTCACTTCAAAACATGCTCAAGTGTCGAAATACCATGTATGGTGGAATCAACTCAGCAAAGAGGTAGAAGAGCTGGGTCTCTGTTGTGATTCTGCTGTGTGGCCACACCGGGCCCCCCCAGCCCCTGGGCCTCTTGCCCTGTCTGTGAAAAAGAGACTTGGATGGCATCTCAATCCCTTCTACTCTCAATGTTCTCTTCCAATTTGTCTTTCTAACCAAGCATTTTAAGCTTGGGGGAGGAAAAATGCCAATCCACCAAACAAGTAACTCATTAAAATAGAAGAGTCTCATTATTTTTTTGTTCTGGAGAACTGAATTCTTAAAAATAGGGAGGCATATGGAGTAAGAGAGGAGGAGCAGCTGTTCTATTTTGCTCTGGGAATAGAATGAAAGGGACTGGATGTAAATTGTGCCAAAAGGGATTTATTTAAATTAGACATTAAGAAAGTTGTGAGACAATGCAACGTGTTACCCAAGATTTTGGAACCTGCTATCTAGAGAAATTTTTTAAAGGATGTGTTTTATTTTTGTTCTTTAAAGTGTACATTCCATCTAGACTTTTGTACGTACACTATACTTTGCCATAAAATGGGAAAGTATAGCTAGATCTTTCTAGGAGAGAGTGACAGATAGAAGGCACTCATTCACCACCACCCACGGTCTCCGGCCTGTGGCCATGGCACACATTACTGATTAATCACTGTTCCCATCCTGTCCAAGCCCAGGCAAGGCCTCATAATTTATCTCAATGCCATGATCCAGGCAGCAACTACCAATCAATCACAGTTGGCAAATGAAGTGAGTTGATGAATAGATGATGTTTGTGAGTCTCCTCAATAATGTGGTCACAGTGCTCCTGCCTGGGAGCCTGTAAGAAGTATCTGTTCTTATTACAATACAGATTCCAGAACCCTTTCCTGGAGATTTTGGTTGTTAGAAGAGACCCAGATCCCATATTGCTCCAGGTGAGTCTGCCTGACCGATGAAGCCAGTGATGACTCTCTGAGATTCATTGACATGGAAGAAGGGAGGAAAGTCACAGGCTCACAGTGCAGTGGAGAGACCTGCTGGGAATAACTGTTCTATGCTTGCATGCTCAGTTCTGGTTGCTCCTGTTCAGGCCCATCTGGAACCCAATTTCCAGGGTGGCCTAGATTCTGCCACAACTTTCTTATGCAGGAATAAGTCCTTCTTGATTGGGTCTCTGGCTGTTGCTTTACCTGGGTCAAATTGAAACCCAGAAAGCTCTCTTATCAAGCAACTTGCTACTTGATCAGCAGGTCAAGAAATCTCACTCTTTATTTTCCTGTAGCCTTTTCTCTTAGTTGTCTCTGATTATTTCACATTTGCATGGCCCATCCATTTGTGGACACTTCTAGTTGGTTTGGAATTGGTTTTCTTTCTGTTGACTCACACTTGAGTTTCTTAACAGTAAGACCAAATCAATTTCACACATTTGTGAGCCCCCTGGCTGTCCTTTTAGCTCCCTACAAATTTATATCCACTCAGCTCTCTAATAGGGAAGGCAAAAAACAGGAATCATAGTAAAAATATTTGACAACTGGTTGAACAAACCTAAAGTTAACATATAGACGAACAGCGCAGACCTCAGCTGATCAGAACAGACGTCGGTTCTCACCAGCCAGTGCAGCCACATGCATTGTGCTAGGTGTGGCAGGCAAAATACTGACCCCACAAAGATGTTCTTGTCCTAATCCCCAGGGATTAGGGATTAGCAAAAGGGACTTCGTAGATATGATTAAGGATTTTGTGATAGAAAGACTGTCCTGAATTATCCAAGATGGCCCCAATGTAATCCCAAGTGTCCTCCTAAAAGAAGGCAGAGGAGGACTTGACTATGGAAGACAAAAGGTGTGACTATGGAAGCAAGAAGTGAGGCTGCTGGCTTCAGACACAGAGGAGGGGGACATGAGCTAAGGGATATAGGTGGCGTCTAGAAGCAGGAAAAAGCAAGGAAACAGATTCCACCCTAGAGCATCTGGAAGGAATCTGGTCCTGAGGGCACCTCAGTTTCAGTCCAGGGAAACTAATTCAGAAATCAGACCTCCAGAGCCATAAGAGGATACATTGGTGATGTTGTAAGTCACAGAGTTTGTGGTTATTTCTTATTACAGCCATAGAAACCAACACATCTGAGATTATCAGACTCCCAAGGTGCAAGGAGAATGGGGCCCCAAAGATCCTGACAGAGCTGGATTGTGCACCCCAGCGCCATGGGGGAGTACTGGGGCAGGACAAGGACAAGAGTAGGATGTATCCAGAAACGTTCTTAAGAAAAATGAATCAAGGCCTATATGTACCTGTCCTGTGGGAAAGATAGGACTGTGTGTATGCACCGGACTGTAGGGGACACACATACACACACAGAGGCACATATATGTACATGTCCTATATGTTATAGAATATTCTTTTATACTATTCAGTGTGCAACTAAATTATCCAGATTAACTGTTGAGTATAAATTCTTGCCCCTACCTTGTTGGTAGCAGGAAGTACAAAAAATAAAAGCTACTGTGTTTCCTCCTAAGTGTCCCATCTCCTTTCCATATGCATAATCCTCTAGCACTCACAGGATCTTAAACTGGTACTGTGGAAAGCTAGCTTTGTTAAGACACAACTTTCTCCATGGAATGGACATGGTGGGCCTCATTTCTAAGAACCATACTGCTGATCTTTTGATTCTAAGAGACTCTGGCATAAGAATAGACACATAGATCAATGGAATAAAATCAAGAGTCCAGAAATAAACAATGTATTTATGGTTGATTGATTTTTGACAAGGTTATGAAGAAAATTCAATGAAGAAAGAATGGTTTTTTTCCAACAACTGGTGTTAGGACAACTGGATGCCCACATGGAGAAGAATGAATTTTAACTTCTATCTCACACCACATACAAAAATTAACTCACATGGGTCACAAACCTACATGTAAAAGATAAAAACATAAGGCTCTTAGAAACATAGGAATAAATCTTCATGACTGGATTGAACAATGGTTCCTTACCTATCATAACTAAAACACGAGAAATCACAGAGAAATACGTACACTGGACTTCATCAAAATTAAAAATGCATGTGCTTCCAAAGACGCCATCAACAAAGTAAAAGACAATAGGCAGAATGGGAGGTAATGTTGGTGACTCATATACTCATAAGGAACTTGTATTACCATCTGTAATGGGTTCTTACAATGTGGATGAACCTTAAAACAACATGCTAAGTGCAAGGAACCAAACATGAGGGACGATAGAGTGTGATTCCCTTTAAATGAAATGTTCAGAACAGGCGAATCCACAGACACAGAAAGTAGGTTAGTGGTTTCCAGGGACTAAGAGAGAGAACACTGCTTATGGGTATGGGCTTTTTTGGTGTTATGATTAAAATCTGTAATTATATAGTTTTGATGGTTGCATAGCTTTGGAAATATACTGAAACCCACTGAACTGTACACCTTAAAAGAATGGCTTTTATGATATGTGAAATTTTCCTTACCGTTGCTATTATTTTATTTAAACAGAGGGGTAGAGATCATAGAATTATTGGAAGGGCTAAAGAACCATGCTCAGAATAATACAGCCAGGCACAGTGCCCTGGAGCTCACTGCAGATGTGTCCTGCGGGGGCCATGCTGCCAAGGCCAATGCGTGTTAGTGACTACATGCAGCATTGTCTTGAGCACACTGACACCTTGACCCAAATAGCCAAACTTACTGCCACTGGAGGGTTCTCAATTCAGTCTCGGGGGTGGGGGGCTTCTGAGTGGAAGATTCTAGAACACATGTTTATGCCCAGCTGCCAGGCAGACTGGGAGTGAGCATCCATACCTTCTATGATGGATGTTAGACCTCCCAATTTGGGAGTCCCTGATGTAGGAAGATGGGTCAGATGCTAAGCCACCAAAAAAGAATGGCAAATGACCCCTACAGCATCATACTGATTTTTTTTTTTCTCTCAAACTTTTGCAGACTAGAACAAAACAACCTTAATCACAGTTCCTCTCCTGACTCTCGGTTATTTCAGGTCCCTCAGCCATCCACTGATAATTGTCTACTGAATCTCTATTTGCTGCCAACCTGAATTTCAATTAGTATAATCAAGACATTAGCTCTTAGGGCATAATATTGCTCCAGACTATTTTAATAGAAGACTACTGAAGACAGAAAAGCTCTTATGATAGAGAATCTGATTGGTGCAGTGGGAAAAGAACAGGCTTTGGAACAGGGTGATTTTGAATATGAATCTCAGCTCTCTGGGCCTCAGTTTCTGTAACTGAAATTGGGATAACCTTAACTTTGAGAGTCAATGTGAGTGTGAAGAGGATCCTAACTGTAGACTCTCAGAAATCCCACCAGCATGGAGGAGATGCTCAGTAGAAGGAAGCTGCCACGGGAAGGCATGTGACATGGAAGTTCTTTGAGAAGAGAGCAGACACAGGCTAGGAAGTGCTTGTTCAGTGCCTGCACTGGATGCCTTGAATGGGTGGGTCCAGGTACCTCTAACAGCACTCGATGAGGAAGAGAGGAAAGGACCCCAATTGTGATGTTAAGGTCACTTCTGAAGGTTTTGTTCAGTGTAAAATCTTATATAATCTGCCTTCTTAGACTTACAAATCAAGCCAGTGCCTCTGATTTTCCATCTTCAGCTAACAGAACCAACTACCCTCTTCACAACTTTATAGTCACTGATTCTGATAACTTCATTAGAGAATAAAAAGGAAGTTCAAACTTCTGTGAAGGAAGTCCAAGTGTGCATTTCAGAGGAGGAGTTAATGGAGTCCTAGCCCAGGAAATACAGGGTTACGTATATTATAAACCCTGTAGCTTTGAAGATAATCTATAGGAGAATGAAAACCCATTAAGTGCTTCATTCATTCAAATATGTATGTTGAGAATCTACTGTTGGGTGGCGCTGGAACTACCTCCTCCTTTGCTCCATGTTTCCATGTGGGGAACAATCATCGGTGTGGCACTATGAATATTTTCCTATACTCACTTTTTCCTAGGACACACACACACACACACACACACACACACACACACAAATAAGACAAACAAGGAGGTTGACCTCCCTAATTGTGGGAGTAAACTTGGTTGTGAAAGAGAACTTGTCCTAAGAAGGCCATGAGTTCAAATGGAAATGGAGAGGGGAAAATCAGAAAACTATCTGATAGGTGCCTGCCCAGGTTTACTTTCTGGTGAAACATTGATTTCCCACCTATAGGCAGCTCTGTCCTGGAGCTGAGTTTGTTCTTCCTACGGCCTAGTATTTCCTCCCAGAGACCACCAAGTTCCTTAGGTGCATCCCACTCCACTTCCTGTCTTCTTGTGCTGAGAGCAGATTGTCCTCCTGAGGCTTGCCACCGTCCTCCCTCAGCTTTGAGAGTCTGACCAGCCTGGTGATCATTTTTCTGACTTGTCTTAGCTCTGGTTTCTCAAAGCCCACCTTCTCACTGGGTTAAAAGTCCCTACTTCCTGTTAGTGCCCTCGGCTCTGGTGGCTGAGACCTCTTCTCCGGTTACCTCCTTGCACAAGGTTCTGCCTTGCAGCCCTGGTCCTGGTGTCTCCTGGTCTCCCCACTTCCCTTCTCTCTAAAGTCCTGGCAGGCAAACTAGGACAAAGGGGCTAAGAGGAAGGGTTAAGAACTCTGGAAGACTGAAGGGGTCTTTGTTTTCATCTGCTTCTCCTGGCTCAGACCTCTCTGAAGAGCCGAACCCACACTCTGCAATGTTAACATTCGCCCCTTGATCCAGAGCACATGGCCTTCCCTTCCCCACCACCTGTCACCAGCATAACTGCCTGGCTGTGCTTACTGCAGACTGTAAATAAACCAGTAGTCTCAACTTCTGAGGGGAAACCAAAGCACAGAAATTATGTGAATTCCATTCCAAATAATTTACATGCATATATTAATATGAATCATGTACTGCTCCAGCTGTTTCATTGTTACAAATAATCTGCAATGGTATAAACCACCAGGTATAAAGAACCAAACCATTCTTCTAACCCACACCCCTCCACAACTACTAACACAATCTTGCTTAACTACGGCTGAAAACCTGCTGTAGCAATTGGGAATTTAAAGCCCAATTTAATTTAATTTAATTTCCCTAAAATGGAAATCAACTGTGATGTTCCTGAGACAATGCAGACAATAGGCTATGGTAGCTGGTTGGAGCTGGAAATTGTTTTAGGAGAACTTGAGTCCCAGGCACACAAGTTCATATGTTCACTAAGATCAATGCACGTCACACTCTAATGAGTGTTGGATCTTACATAATCCTTGAGCAGATGGGCCGAAGCCATGATTTTTGTGCAAATGTAAATTATCTTCTAAATGAAATATGCTTGAGAGAGATACACCAGGTTCAAATTTCCAAACACAGAGGGGGGGATAAAACAACTCACCAAAGAGCTATTATTTATTCAGCTGGTTTTGAATGCAACTCTCCTAGCCAATGTTTTGAAAAATCTATCCCACAGTCCCAGGAACAGGGAAAAGTCAAGGGCTCTGCATGCTCTCTCTCTTCCAGCCTCCATCAGCAAGCCATCTGTGGAGAGGGAGGAACTTTGCTATTTTGGGGGCATAGTGTAGGAAGGTTCACAATCTAATCTTTTGAAATATATTTCAAATTGAAGTATAATTAACATATATATAGTGAAATGTGCAGCCCTTAGATGTTCAGATGGACGAATTTTGACAATTATATATACACAAGTAACTAACACCCCAAATAGGATACAGAACATTTCCATCATGCCAGAAGTTTCTATCGCTGCCCCCAGCCAGCAACTACCGATTTGCTTTCTGTCACTATAGCATTAGTTGTGGCTGTTCTGGAATTTCATCTAAGAGGAATTGTACAGTAAAAACTCTTGTGTTTTTCTTTCATTCAACATAAGGTCTTTGAGATTCATTCAGATTGTTGCACAGATTTATAACTTGATTTAAAAAAAAGTTGGAGAATCATATTCCATTGTATGAATCTACTATAGTTTGTTTATTCAGTTACCTGTCAATGGACATTTGTATCACTTCCAGTTGTTGGCTTTAATTCAATGGGGAAAGATTTTTAAATGATATTGTTTGAACAACTAGTTACAAAAAATTGAAACCCAATCCTTATCTCACTCTATACACAAAAATTAAATAGATCATAGACCTAAATGTATTACCCACAGCTAAAATCCTGCTAGAATGAAGTACAATAATTTCATGATCTTGAGGTACAGTCCTTGGAAAGAACACAAAAGTCTTATCCAAAAAAAAGAGTTAGATTTCATGAAAATTTAAAATTTCAGTTCACAAAATGATATTGTTTTAAAAATGAACAGATAAACCATAAACTGAGGAAAAATGGTCATAACACACATCTGACAAATGATGTATATCCAGAATATACAAAAAATGCTTGCAAATCAACAATAAAAAGACAGAGAACCCAATTTAAAACGACCAAAGACTCGAACCACTTTACAAAAATGATGTACATTAGGCCAATAAATCCCCAAAAGTGCCATACAATTTTTTCAAACTCTTGGGTGCTATTCATCTGGTGAGTCATTCAAAGCTTTCCCCATCGCTCCTATCCCACTGGAAAGACTAGATATAAAATGCTAAATGGAAGTGGATTTTGTATTTGAAGACTTAGCCTCCAGCCCCCTCAAAAGTACATGCTTTCTGCTTAGTAATTACAGAGTGTTTTCTAGAATTGCTAAGGTGAACATGCCTGCAGTTGCAAAAGGGAGAAGCTCAGAGAGCTCACAGCTTTGGGCCAGGCACAGGGAAGGAAGGAGGTGGTGTGTGGGCTGAGGGCAAAGCTGGTCAGCCCAGGAGGGAGGGCGGGAAGGCGAGGCGGGTGCACAGGGGCCTCATCAATGCCGGCTCTGCCTATGTGGCACTCAGGTTTGCTGCAGCTTTTAAAAGCAGAATAAAGTACAGTACTTGCTCAACATGCATGAGTCCTGGGTTCAACCCTCAGCACTGAAAAAAGGGAGGGGGCAGAATAAAATGAAAATCTTCAAAGAGCAAACTGTTCATCACTTTTTGTTTTTCCAGCACTTTAAGACATATTTATTTCATAACCCTGGGCATGTCAGGCACTCTCTGGGTACCTGGCATGTATCAGTACAGGAAACATGAAAAAATTTGTCCCACATTGTCTGTGCTCACCCAGAGGTATCCAAGTAATTAGGCTGCACGGCACCGTCAGAAGCTGATGGCTACCCTGGAGAGAGAAGAGCAGGACATGCACACAGTGAAGGACAGACATGGGTCACCCGCCAAGCGGGACACTCATAGTGGACCCGTCCTGATGATGCTGTTTTAGGAAATGCTTTAGTGAATTCAGAAGAAATGGGTATATTCCTTTCCCACCCATATATATGTCTATTTTTCCTTGATATGACTGAATAAGTAGTTCTTACAGCCTAATGTTCAAGGACAATAGGAACAGTGAAGGCTTCTCCTCATTCTTGAATTTAGGTGAAGTATTTTAATAATAGATCATATTCACCATATTTTTTATATGTTTCTTTCTTTCTTTTTATCAGTCTGTACTTATTAGAAGTTTAAGGTAGATCTTTTTATATTTATAGTTTGTTTCCAAACATCAAGAAAGGTAATATTTTATTAAATTTTCTATATTTTTTCCAGAAAATTATATATATATATATGTGTGTGTATATATATACACACACATATATGATATATCATATATATACATATATATAATATTTGACTTAATTTGGAAATATTTAACATTTTATTAGTAAACAGTCATCCCTCAGTATCCTTGGGGGATTGGTTCCAGGATCCCCTGTAGATATCAAAAAGGACAGATGCTCAAGTACCTAATACAAAGTGCTGTGCCACTTGCATACATCCTAAATGCATCCTCCTGCACACCTTCAATCACCTCCAGGTTGTTTTGAATACTTAATATAAGTGCTATGTAAATACTTACTGTACTGTATTGCTTAAGGAATAAGCAAGCAAGAAAGAAGTGTATGCATGTTCAGTACAGGCATAACTGTTTCTCAGATATTTTCAGCCCACGATTTGCAAATATGGCACCCACAGATAAAGAAGACTGATTGCACTTTATTGCATAATGCCTAGTGCACAGAAGTTTTCTTATGTCATTGGAATACCATTATCAAACTGAAGAATTTCAATTTTATCATAATGTCATTCTAAAAAAAATACTATTATTAACAAACAATACAATATAACACATAATACTTTGCCACCATCCATCCCAAGATTGCCAGTATGCACTCTCCCTTGTGAAGGACTAAAACCAGATTCCTCTGATAAATAGGTCCTCAGCTTTTCCTTTAATGCCTTAGATGGGTCATTTGTTTAAGATGGCAGTGCAAATAGTTTGTAAAATTGCCCTCTGTATCTCTAATGTTTCAAAAAGATTATGTTAGATTTTTGAATATTTTCAGGGAATCTACAGAAGGGATACTGTGACTTCCTGTGATATCATATCAGGAGGAACACGATGTCCGTGTTTTGGAATATTGACTGTTAATTTTGGTCACTTTAATTTTTCAGGCTTTTTTTACTTTAAACTTACTATGGAAATATTTTGAACTATGTAAATATCCTGAAGCACACCAGTGTTTCACCCACAGTTTTAGCCACTATTGATGATTTTCTAACTTTCAGTCCATATTTACTGTTCTACAGTGAACAGACATTCCCATCCCCTCAGTATTCATTTTTTCCTTCACTTTATTCTTTTCATTTCTATTACCATGGATTTGGTAATTCTTAAATGTTCCATTGGGTTTGATTGGAATTGTCATTATTTACTCTGATGCTCAGCTTTTCCCAGATTGGGCCACTGAGAGCTTCTTCAAGCTGGTTTCCTCGCGTTTGATGATGTCATCATTGCTCTTTGGACACTTCATTTCAGAGGTCTCAGTGCATGGATGGCCAACTGCATTGCTCTGGATCTAAGCTGAGGCAGAATATCCCGGAGGTAAGGCATGGCAAAGGAAATCTACTCAGTGCATGACACCTAGGAGGCAGAGAGCCATCACTAACCATTTAGAGAGAAAACACTGGTCCCTCAGTGACTGGACTTAGCTTTCCTAAAGAATAGCAATGAGCCAGACATGATGGCACAAGCCTGTAATCCCAGCACTTTGGGAGGCTGAGACAGGAGAATCGCGAGTTCAAAGCCAGCCTCAGCAATGGCGAGGCACTAAGCAACTCAGTGGGACCCTGTCTCTACATAAAACACAAAATAGGGCTGGGGATGTGGCTCAGTGGTCGAGTGCCCCTGAGTTCAATCTCCAGTACCAAAAAAAAAAAAAAAAAAAAAAAGACTAGCAATGGCTGTAATTCATTGGTGTAGTTTCTACCAAGCACCTACTCTGTGTCAGAGGTGGTTGTAAGCATGGCAGAAGTACAACCTTGTGGTGCCCATTGGCAGGAAGCTCAAAGGATGCTAAATAGGCTCTTGTTCACCTAGGTAGTCCCATCCCAGGGAACTAAGGAGAAGTTCTCATCTGTAGGAGGAAACTCAGTGACAAAAGTGTCCCTGGCCCAAGGCACGCAAAACATTAGGAATTAGCAGTTGCTAGGTATGCGTTTTGTGTTACACCCAGAACCAGGAAGCAAATTGCTGGAGTCAAGAACATTTTATCTGATTCTCAACTGGACTCAGACTGGGATTCAATTCAGGTAGAAGCAAAAGCTGTACCTTCTAATTATTTTCAAGGGCTGCTACAGATGCAGGAGAAGGGACACACTCAGAAGGTGGTTCTTGAGAAAGGGGGCCAGCTGGATGGAACCGAGTTTACCAAAGACGGCAATATCCAATGAAACTTCATTGGATGTAAGAATTCCCACACAAATCAATTTGTCGGATCAGTGATGCTCAACGACAAAAAAACTTCTAAAACAGCAATAATATATTTTGTTAACCCAAATGATATTTTAATTTATCTAAAATATCATTCTAACATGTAATCAGATGAAATTTATTAATGTGATATTTATATTCTTTTTTTTTTTTTTTTTTTGTATCAAGCTTTTCCATGCTGCACTTCTCAGCTGGGTCTGAAATGAGAGTACTCAGCAGCCACATGTGGCTTGTGGGAGCTTCCATATTAGATAACAGCGATAGAGGATCTTGATGCTCATGTTCATGTGTGAAGCCTATCACTGCCTTCACACAGGTGTGTTCTTCTCTCAAGGTTGTCGTTCCTTAAGAGCAAAGCAGACATCTGTTTAAAGTTGTAACTTCCACAGTGTCTGGACGAAAACCACTGCTTATCAAGCACCAGCCAATTCAAGTTAATTGAAGGTTGGGGGGATAGCTCGGTGATAAAGCACTTGCCTAGCACCCTGGGTTCCATTCCCAGCACTCCAAAAATTCAGCATTTTTTTAACTTAATTGAATAAGAACTTGTTGATTAATCAATTGTCTGATTTAGTCTTATGAATTTCACTCAGAATATTAAAATTATGTAAACTGTCATTTTAGGACTTAAAAACGTATTTTTCTCTGTTGGTTACCTTGGGTATATATAGCTGAGCTGCGTTTTCTGCACAGGGGTGAGTCCAGCTCATACCACCTCATTTCCCCCATGTGCTGCCTCCTAGGGACTGTCAGGACAGTGGGACTAATAGCCAGGATGGATGCCATTTGTGGTTCCCACACCTGCCAGAGAGAATCCCCGGAGTGCTTGTTAGGAATATAGATTATTAGCAAAAGAAAAAAAATTAGCATGGTTCTTCATTTTTCATCATTTTAGTTGGAAAACTTTCAAAGATATGCAAACATTCCAAGTCTGCACAGTATTTTATCATTCACAAAATATATTTGAGCTTTACCTCCTTGATCCTTAAAATAGCAAGTTCCGTCTGAGGGTAAACATTAGGTACCTTTGTCTGTTCTGGGAAGAAACTCAACCCAGGAGGCTCTGAGTAGGTTGCTCACATAGCTAGTAGTAGTGGATATAATTTCTGATTCCAAGTATTTCCCAATGTCAAAGGCCCAGTGATTTTGAGAGATTGTTTCCACAAGATATGCCAATTATATTGACTCCAGTCCCAACTGGCTAATTGTTGGGAATTAGCACCTTCCCTTGTGTTCTCCAGAGAGTTCTGGGAGCTTCCCAGCAGCAGCCCCCCCCCACCCCCCCTCCCCACACACACACTTCATTTTGACTGCCTTGTGATGCCACCTGTCTGCTCTCTTGGCTGCTAAACTGCTCTGTGGGGCACCTTTGCCCTCTGCTGGTGACCTCTGTGCATAGCACCTCTCTGGCCATCCACCGTTTCCTTCTTACCTAAGACCCACCTTCTCCATTCCCAGGGAAGCACCTGCAGGGCCAGGTACTCACCACAGCCAAATTTTACTGATACGTTCTTTAGGGGACAGAGAAAAGGAAATGCAACCCAAAGAACAAGTAATGACCTCTCACAGATGTGGCTGCACTCTGAACTTCAAATCTGGGCCCATCCTCAGAGTTCCCAACCACATTTGGCCTACTTTGAAATGTGAGTTCCCATGTTAACAGGCACTGTCATGGGGTCCAGAAAACTGTCGGGCAGGGGCAAGGAGATAAGGAACTTTTTACCCATCCTCCTTGGTCTGTAGTCACCTTTCAAATTTTCATTTCCTGGCCTCTACCTGGGCAAGTGGGATTGACAACAGAAATGCCCACTCTGCTCCAGGAAGTCCCCTTCTCTCCCAGAGAGCTTGCATTACGGCCTTGAGTGGAAGAAATGAAATGACAATGGAAAGTACATCCTTGTGTTCCCAGGTATTTAGACTTAAATGAGTGCATCTAAGATACACCCACTTCTTTCCTTTAGTGTAGGGTCAGGTTCAAGTCTGCAGAGCTCTCCTGTTCCACAGAAACTCAAATGTAGATTGTCTGCTTGTTTGAGAACATACACATATCTCAAGAAGAGTATTCTTAAGAATATCCTACAGACATAGAGCAATCTAACTCCTTGATGAAACAAGTAAGTTCTTTTCTAGGAAAATAACACATCTTTGCCCCCCCGCAAAAAAACAAGTTTTCTTGGTTATTTTGCAAAAGCAAAAAAGGGCTGAACTCCTTAGTCTAAGAGTCTATCTTTGGACTACTTCATCTGGTCCAGATTTTATCTCCAGGGAGTTCTATGCCCCACCAGCTGTCCCTCTGCTTTGTCCTCAGTGAGGGGCTGTCCCTGAAAAGGGACAGAAAGGGACAGCTTGCCCTGTGGAACGGTTCATCTCTTAGGAAGTGTTTCCTTAGGAAGCAGTTTCTGCTCTTGACTTTAAAGTGATGCTTTGACCAACTGCTAAACCAATCAAGGTTTCCAAATACACCTGCTGTTACACAAGCCTAGCGGCCTATCACTCTGCTGCTCTGAGGGGCTTGTATGGCTCCTTGAGTGGCATAAACGGAACAGGGCTTCACCTCTGCTGATGACTCAGTCCTTTAGAACCTCAATTACTTCCTGTTCTTCTAATACAATGATGCCTTCAGGGAAACTGGGCAGGGCAGGTCAGTCTGTCCTGGTCTGTAACAGCCCAGACAATTCCTCTTGGAGTTAAGTCTCTGCTTTGCAGGGTTTCTGTTTCTTACTTGGCTTCCAGCAGTTGGTTATGTTGTTCCTGCCTCCTGCTGTCTGTAAATCCATTTTCCCAAGCATGGTCTGTCTTTCGCCTCCTTGCTGTGGGCTGAATCTTCCTATCCAAATTGGTAGACTTGTTTCTAAGTGAAGAAGGTGTGCATTTTGAGGGAGCATCTTGAGGTCTTAATTGTTCCTTGTTTCTTCCTTTGTCAGTTCTGTTGCTGAGATGCATTTATCTATTTATTAACAAATAATTTCTAAGTACCACCGTGTTTAGCATGGGACAGCAGTTGCTAACCTTGGCTACGTGTTGGAATCATCTGGAAAACTGAAAGACTCTCAATGCCAGGCATCCTCCTCCACAAGATTCTGGTGTAACAGACCCTGGGTGTGGCTTTGACGTTGAGATTTTCAGAAGGTTCCAGGTGACTCTAACATGTAGCTGGGGACTCCAGTTCCAAAGGCTATTGATGCTTCAGAAGCCTGCTGATGTCTGTGGGAATCCACCAGCTTCCCTCCCCATGGCACCCGACACCCCTTTTCTCCTCCAGGAGTCTTTGGAACTTAACCTTGCCCTTGCTTTTTGCTGCTTGGAATACTCAAGCTTTTAAGGATGGTGTTCCTGAACTTATCTCTTTTGAATAATGTATAGAATATATGACCAGAAAGATCAAACCTGGACTAAAGTCTGACATCAATGTAGACAATAAACTGCTGTTGGTCAGTGACTTGTGATCATAATGATCCTGCCGGTTACTGGTGATGAGTTCTGTTCCTTCACATGCTGAGCATTAGAGAAGCACACCAAGGCAAGCATTTAAGCAGAGTTTATTTAAAAGTGGTAACATAGACTTCTCCTGGGAGGGAAAAGGGGGCCATAGCTGGTATCCTGGTATCCAAAGAAGTATACATGTTTTGCCCTTTTATATGTCCTAGGCTTCCTTTGTTCTCCTGCTCTCTTCCCCTTATCTCTCCTTCCTGCCTACATGACTAGGCCCAGGAGATGCTGGATGGGATGGCCAAAAGGTAAACAGCACACGGAAGGGGGAAGGGCCCAGGTGGAGTGATTTGGGCAGGAAGGAGGCGTAATTAACAACTCCTTGGGACAAGTTACCTTAGCAACAGGTTGGAGCAGGAGTAGGTTTTCTTGATAAGGGTGGAGGAGGGGCTTTGAAGGCATTTAATACCTCTCCAACTTCCCAGACCCAAATTGGCCTCTTTGATCTGACCTGACTCAATTTACCTATCTACACTGACTGCCTGTCTAATTCTGGCTTCAACATCTTGATACTCTACAAATTAGAGACTTCCCAAAACAGAATTTGATCTTGATCTATAAAGAGCATAATCTGCCCCAAACATCACAATTTCCTTCCTTCCTCATGTTCCAGAAGTGAAACTTCCTCTTTAGCACAGAGGTCTGATCTAGACATACAAAGACATGAGTTGTAGTTCTAACTTTACCACTTGCTTACGATGTGTCCTTGGGTAAGTTGCTTAATCATTCTGAACTCTAGATGCCTCATTTTAAAGTTTGGAACAATATATGCCATAAAAACTTTTTTTTAAATTTAATTATTTTATTTAAATGCGTTTCAAGTCATAGTACATATACAGAGCTCAATTTTTCCATTTCTCTGGTTGCAAACCAGATAGTCATACCATTTGTGTCTTCATATATGCACCAAAGGAAGTAATGACAATCTCAATCAATCATTACTATACCCATTCCCCTTTCCTTCCTCCCACCCCCCCCCCCCCCGCCGCATCCAGAGTTCCTCCATTTCTCCTATGTTCCCCATGCCATAAAAACTTTTATAATCAAAGAGTCATGATCACTAATTGAGAAGAATGCATGCTTTTTTTTTTTTTGGTTGTAGATGGATACAATATCTTTATTTTATTTATTTTTATGTGGTGCTGAGGATAGAACCCAGTGCCTCACGCATGCGAGGCGAGAACTCTACCACTGAGCTACAATCCCAGCCCTGCATGCTTTTGTTTGTAAAAAAAAAAATTCAACAGTGTTATTATAAGGAAATGTGTCTGTGGTGAATTGGTGTTGGCCTTTGCTCCTTCCTTTCTTCTTTTGTAAATTTTTTAATTTTTTGTTTTAATTAGTTATACATGACAGTAGAATGCACTTTAATATACCATATATAATGGAATATAATTTCTCA
>PVHX01001737.1:164632-193026 GCA_004024805.1 Geosciurus inauris
CACCCCCCTTGGGAATTAGCATCAGCATATCAGAGAAAACATTTGGCTTTTGGTTTTTTGCTCTTTCCTTCCTTTTGCACAAATTTTAACTCTAGTCTAAGTTTTTTAAACCATATACAGAGATTACTAAAAGTTATTTTTGAGACATTAATAAGGCACAAATCACGTATTTTAATTTTGGATGGGATTTCTTTTGTATTAAATGGCTTTGGGGTTGGAACTAGGAAAATGTAAAAAGACGCAAGCTTAATGATGCAAAGCCCAGTCTTCTGAATGTCAGATAAAGGTCTCCAGGAGCTGCTGGGCATCCTGTCTCTCTACGGCCTGCTGCAAACAAGGTGGGTGGATACCTAGAGAGTAGGCGGGGTACTTCCCAGGGCTACAGGCCCAGAGTAGCTTCTTCAAGCACTTCAGGTTGGACGGTGGTAGAGATTAACCTTCAAAGAGGGAAGGAGGAGAGGAGATCCTTTCACAGGACACCCTGAAGCCATGCAGGTGCCCTGCTCTGATCTTCAAGGCAACCTGTTGCCAAAGGTGTATTGGTGGACAGCTCCCTGCATCTTCTGACCTGAGTCCCCCTCCCTTCCACCCACTGAGTTCCTAGGCTGCTCCCAGCCCATGATTGAGCACGTGGATCCCTCTTTTCCCTGGGTCCCATCTCCCCTGACACAGCTCTTCCCCTGTCTCCTTCCATCTCTGGCTCCTGCTGTAGGGGCCAGATCTGAGCAGTGCTCTGAAAATTGTCTTTCACAGACTATCCTCCAGTAAATCTCTTGCATGCCTAACTCCATCTTGGTTTCTGCTTCTGGAAGAACCCAGATCGGCACTGACCTGGGCTGTCCAAGGCAAGGTCAAGGAGCCTTTCCCCAGCCGCCCAACAGAATCGTCCTTTCAAGGTACAACTTGGATGCCCCTCACCCATCTCGAGTATCAGTATGAACATTGCCCTAAGGGTATTAAAATGTCCCAGAGCCAAAGAAAACAATTTGAAATACCATTTAATCAAGATATTACAAACCCCATCAAAGTCCACTCTTAAGAATATTGCTGGCATAAGAACAGTGTTTTGATCCATTTCATCTTATTCTCGTTTCATGATCTATTAAAGACTGGGGCCGTCGAAGTGATGACAAGTTTCATTTAAACATTTCCAGGAGTGTCCATGAGCAGGCTACTCACAGACCTCCAACTCTTGAGGAGCTCCATTGACCCAGGGTCCCAGACGGCGAATCCATCCTCACAAATGGGCACCAGCCCATTGCCAAGCCCACAGGCTGCTCTCAGCCAATGACTGAGTTTGACCAGGAAACTGAGGTGGACCTGCTCCTAGGAGACTTGGGATTTCTCTGACAGGCAGCTTTGGCTTCAGAACTCCCTGTCAGCCTTGTTGAAGCTTCCTCGGGCAGCCTAGGACACTTCCACCCTCTCTGCTTCATGTGGCCTCAGACTGATATTATTATTTTTTTTTTTTATTTTGGGGGAGGGTACCAAGGATTTTACTCAGGGGCACTCAATCACTGAGCCACATCCCCGGCCCTATTTTGTATTTTATTTACAAACAGGGTCTACTGAGTTGCCTCAAAAAGTTCCTTGCTTTTTGATGAGGCTGGCTTTGAACTCGTGATCCTCTTGCCTCAGCCTCCCAAGCCACTGGAATTACAGGCGTGTGCCACTGCGCCTAGCCTCAGACTGATATTATAATCTGTCAGATCTCCGTCTTTCCCAGCACTGCCCACCTCCATTTTCTCTTATTCTTGTTTCCTCTAATAAAATCTTTGCTTGTGTAAGTCTGTCTTGCTGTTGGCTTCTTGGAGAATCCAGACTAACTCTCCTGGCTTCTTAACCCACCCCACAGCCTGGTCATCAAAGGCCAGGTGGGCACAAAACAGCTGCGGCAGCTGGTCTTTATTAGTGTAGGCATGACATCTGTCTGGTTCTCCATCTTTCTTAGCCGAAGGAGTCAGAAATGCAAAGATGCCTGTGCAGGACTCAGGTGCACAGGCTGATCTGAATTTTAAAATGGAGTTGGATTTCTTCTAACAGAAAATAAGTCAACTTTGATCAAGAGAATTGGCCTTGCTATTTAGATTAACTGCAGGCATTTTTACTTATTAAGGGAACTAAATTGGTTACTCTAAGATTTGGAGAGGGGTAGACGGGAAGAACTCTGTATGTGTAAGCACGTCATTTAAAAATTAAACTATTTTAAATTATATTTTTAAATGTAAATTGCCTACATATTTTAAGTGACACTGATAAACAAGAGCTGACATTAATGATATTTCAGTGTTTCTAACTTTTCTGAATATATCAAGCATGGAAAAATGTTTCCAAAGTGTGAGTAACTGGCATATGTAATTAAGAGCACTTGGTAAGTCTTTGCAATGCTTTTTGGTGTACTTCCTGGAGAGTAAGAGAAACGAATGACTCTAATGCCTGAGAAATGAATTCTTTTGCAAGTCAAGTGGTTTACAGTTCTCTGCCTTGAGCAAAGCTGAAGGAGTTACTTAAATGATGTGTCAACTGAGAGACGAGAAATATGATTCTTGGCATATGCCTCGGAAAGAGATTAAAGAATAGTGGGTTATTGTTATAAGTAATATTCTGGTGCTGCCTGCTTATTTGTATAAGTCAATGTTTGCAAGCACTTACATCTATGAAATGAAGGACAAAAAGAAAATCGTTAGAGCCGGGCGTGGTGGTGCACGCCTGTAATCCCAGCATTTTGGGAGGCTGAAACAGGAGAATTGTGCGTTCAAAGCCAACCTCAGCAATGGTAAGGCGCTAAGCAATTCAGTGAGACTCTGTCTCTACATAAAACACAAAATAGGGCTGGGGATGTGGCTCAGTGGTCGAGTACCCCTGAGTTCAATCCCTGGTACCAAAAAGAAAAGAAAAGAAAATCGTTAGAGCTAGGGGTGTAGCTCAGTGATGGAATGCTTGCCTAGCATGCTAGAAGCCCCGTTCCAGCTCCAGAACTATACAAAATAAACAAATTCATTAGTTAATTAAATAAAATTGTTGCTAACCTTGTCTCATTCGTCCCTATATACAGAAATTCACTGGAAAACAATAACAACAAATACTTTTATCCAGCTCATTGAAAAATGCATTTCAAAAACAATTTTATTTTTCCTGTTAATAATTATTTTCATGCTCGATAATTAGTGATATCATTATTTTATGTTAACTAATGTGTACCACTGATAACAATTTAAAACAGAAATGTTTTAATGCAGAGAGCCTTAAGAACACAGGAAAATAGTTTTATTAGAAAATTCAATTTATATACATATTTTTGTAGTGCAAAGCAAGGAGACTGACAACAGGCTTTGGAGCATTAAAAATATATTTCATTGGGATAATATTCTGTCAGGAAAGGCCATGAAAAATGAGTTAAAAGAAAAAATAATAGGATAAAATTTTGTCATTATGAAGGAGATTGTGTATTTTTAAATAGATAACAGATACCATTGGATACACTTAATACATTCAAAGTAACTTATTTTTAAAATCCATATGTGTAATATTTATAATATCATAAATAACCATCCTGTGCAGTTATACTAACTTGTTTAAAGGAGGCAGGAAGGAAGTTGTTTTTCATAATTTGTTGAGATAAAATGGAGAAAAAAAATGTCTGAAGACCACTGCCAGTGCAGGAGTCTGAACTTGGCTGCACTTCAGAATCATCTGGAAAGTTATGTTTTTTTAAAGTATTGATACTCAACCCCACTCCAGACCAAATAAACCAGTTTCTGGGGGTGGCCCAGACCTTGGGATCATTTAGAATCACCCAGGACTTTTCAGTGGTCCACAGTTGAGAACCCCTGGAGGCCCAGATGTGAGAGGACCCCTTCAGGGGAGCTGAGAGTTGCCTGGAGCTTGTGGGAGGAGCAGGGGCTGAGGCTCTGGGGTCCTGGGGTAAAAGCAAGGAGGACCCCAAAACTTCCCAAGTCCTCCTCCCCCTCACCAGAGATTTCTGGTGAGAGTTATGCCCAGTGTCTTTTGAGACTGCACCACGTCCCCATCAATGACTTGCAGTTCTTAGGGTCCCAGAAGCCCCCTATTATACTGCTCCTACTTCTCATGGCACTGGGACCTGGGACTGTGATTTGTCATGAGGGAGGCAACCCCTCCCTCACTGGATCTTAGGCAGAAACCTGAGTCCGGATGGTGAAATGAAAAGAAGAGGAATTTGAAGACAGGATCAACCCCCAAAGAGCGTGTGGAGGTGCCCTGTCGGGGACTCGCCACCTCTAACTGATTCTGTTGACACTGACCCATTCTAAGTCCCTGGCAATGTTTTAAGCTTGACTGCGCCTCTCACACAGCCAGAGAAACAAAGGCCCAAACTGCATGAACTACTGGACCAATGCAGGAAAATGGAACCAGTAATAACACCAGCAGAGAACTAGGAAGCTTGAGGCTCCCAGGGTGCTGGGCGAGGCTCCCCTGTGGCCAGCTGTGTGGTCCTGGCACTTTGTCAGACAGGTGGATTGAGCCAGGTGAGCACCAGCTGTGCTCCAGCACCCTGATGATCTCTCCAAGGCCTCCTAGTGCTATTAAAAGTTTGTAACTAAAGCCCATTGACAAGCAGGAGATCCTGTCCCCCAAGTCTGCCTGGAAGGTCTGTATGAAGCACTCGATCTAAGAGAAGAGCTGGCTGGACCCTGGCACAGGCTCCTGCTCCTGGTTTACCCGTTTAGGTTTATAAAGCTCATATATCTTTCTCCTGTGCCTTTCTCATACAAGCAATATGTGACATCAAGTGATAACATTTACTAGCCACACCCAATGCTGGGAAAGGCCAAATGACAAAGGTGTGTCTCATGTAAGGAGATCTTTGTTAACGTTCCACAGCTGGCATGTTCATTCCCTGTACCTGTCACAACAAAACACCACAAACAGGTTGACTTCGGACAACAGAAATCTGTTCTCTCATAGTTCTGGAAGCCAGAAGCCTGAAATCAGTATCACAGGGTCAACATCAAGGTGTTGGCTGGGCCACACTCACTCCAGGCGTTCCAGAGAAGTTAATCTGCCTTTGCCTCTTCCAGCTTCTAGAAACTACATTATCCCCTTCTCTGCCTTTATCTTCCTACCTTCTCTCTAAGTGTGTCAGATCTCCTTCTGATTCTTTTTTTAAGGATAAATGAGATTGCATTTAAATCTCAGATAACCCAGGATAATCTCTCCACCCTTTATGTCATCTGCAAAGGCCCTTTCCCACACAATGTAACATCTACAGGTGCCATGGTTTCAATATGTCTGCTCCCAAAATGTGTTGGAAACGATTCTCAATGCAACAGTATTGGCAGGCAGGTACTAAGGGAAGATATTAAAGTCATGAAGGTTACACCATCATGATTACTTTAGTGCTGATTATAGAAGGAGCTGGGGCTGCAAACTCAATCTCTCTCATGCACTCTCTTGCCGTGCGATACTTTCCACTATAATATAGCAAAGAAAAAAGGCCCTTGCCAGATGCAGCCCCTCAATCTTGAACTTCCCAGTCTCCAAACCACAAGCCAAGTAAATTTATATTGTTTATGTTTTCCTGTCTGTGATATTCTGTCACAGCAGCAGACCATGGACTACCACAACAGGTTTCAGGATTAAGTTCTGACATCTCTGGGAGCCTTTATTCAGTCTGTCATACCTGGTGAAGTGATATTACCTTGACTGTAATGAGCTGCCCTTGACTGTAATGAGCTGAACCTTATCCACTGTATGGTCGCTGTTCAAAGTCTTCCCTGTGGGCTTGGCTTCTGGGCTCTCAAGCATGCAGTGCCACCTCCAGCTACCAACAATACTCAACTTGATGGTCCCTCAAACTCTGAGTGGCTTCCTGAAATAAGAATATGGAGAAAAAAGTTTCAGATACTTATTATCCAAGGATAATACAGATGGGAGAATAGGACAGTGGGTTCCTGAACTTGGCCTTCCCCCATAGGAAAACCAGGGGGACTCATCTAATACTGCTCTGTGCCAGGGGTGCAAGGGATGATAAGGAATTCCTTAAATCCTAGGTGCCTTCAGGGGCCTCTGCATGGTAGAAGGAGAATCTTCTCAGCCACAGGACCATCATAAAGGGGCTCATCTGAGCTGGAGAATCTGGAACCGTATCTCCTAATCCTGACCTAGAGTGGTGATAGAAAAGGAGGAAAGAAGGGAGCAAGGAGAAGCAGAGGGGGACACGAGCTCATGACCATTTTTGGATGCTATTGGAAGAAACAGTCAAACACCAAGAGAGTAGGGATACAAAATCTTGCCAGGAAACCTCCATCTACATAGTTCTTTAAATTGAGGTATGGAACAGAGGCATATTTAGTAGACATGAAGGGATCTCTCCAGACTGCCACAAAAATGGGTTGCTAATTTTGGAAACTTCTCTGTGAGTACCCTGCATGTGGGAAGTCCCATTAAAGATTTGTTAACACATCGGAATTTCCACTCAGGAGAAAAGAGTTTCATTCATGCAAAGCATTTTTAGATTTGGGTAAGTAATAGATTCCTTCTATTCTGTCCTCAAATTTGCTGTACTAATTCTTTAATTCTAATTTGGGCAGTTTGACATTATGTTTGGATTAACACAACTCTTTTGAACCAACAACAGTGGAAGGTAAAGGGTTTCCTTTTGGATTTGTGGTATTTGTGGTTTCCGTTTGTGGTATTTGGTCCATTCTGATTGAATCAGTCATGTAATTCAAATGACTGAGTCCTTTTCTTCTTTATTAGTCTTTTTACACATTTATTTTCTCACCATGCTCTATTCATCTACCTCATTAAATATACACACATTCCCACAGGTGTGTGCTGTCCCTCCTCATCTGATGCCCGCTGCCATAGGACTCATAGGCCACTACAGTTGCCTCTTGAGAGTGGGTGGAATAATAGAGACTGAGTCCTGGGATGGGGCCAGTTTGGGTGATGATTTGAACCACATTTGCTTCTGAAAAACCATTGACGTACTACAATATTTTCATCACAGAACCAAACCAGGAGAGCTGGCTGTGACAGGGGATGTAGAGAGTCAAATTCAACTTGGCTCTGCCACTATTTGCTCTGTGACTTTTCTGCCCAGGGGACATACTCCAAGCTGTTCCCTCTGCCTAGAGATTTGTGCCTGTCTTTCTACCAGATGGTTCTCACCTAGGCATCAGGTTCCAGCCTTAACATAGTTCCTCAGAGATGCCTCCTCAACCCTGAATCTGGTTTGTATCTTCCCTGCCACATTCCCTCTGGCCCTGGTCCCCTTGCCCCATTCACGATCTTATTTATCTGAGTGTCTAATATATACCAGGCAACATGCTGACACTAGTGTAAGAATGCCTGCCCTCCAGGAGTTCACACAGGCGCTGGGAGGGGAAGGGGCAGACATAGAACGGATCTGCTCACAACAGAGTTGAACCATGGCAAAATGCTCTGAAAGGAAAGAAGGGAATGAAGGGCGTCGCGAGGAAATTTACCAAGGGGCATAATCAGATCCCCGCAGAAGACAGGAGATACTATGATAGTTCTCATCCAATGCCTGCTCCAGGCTTCTGGCTCAGAACCTAGTAAGCCCACCAAGTTGTGCTGTTGCTTTTTCTCCAAACCCTGGGCCTGGTCAGTATTTGACTCTGTATAGACTGTGCTGGGCATAGGCCCTGACCTGTTGAAGCATCAGGCACTTCTTCTGGGAGGCAAGGAGATTCCGTAACATTGGTCTCCAGGAGGCTCGGCAGGGTTCATTACTGACCACAGGCTCTGATGTCGATCAAGGATTACCTACTGACTGTGATGTAGCTCAGTGGTCACTTGCCTAGCATGTGCAAAGTCCTGAGGTTGATCGCTCACCCAGGGGTTGGGGTTGGGGGATTAACTATGAAGCAAGAACAGAAATCTAAGAAAACAAAGGGTCTGTACATGAACATAAGTTGTGTGGGTCCCTAGTTTCTCTTGCAATGAATATTGAAAAGATGGTGCCTGGTAGCCATGTCTGTACTGTACAACTGTGCCTCTGCCCACAGCTGATGGGACCATAACTAATAGAGCCAGGACAAACACCTCAGCTGAGCAAATGTACTTGGTACTGTGGCCATGAGCACCCTTCCCAAGGCACATCAATCAGATTATTTCTCCAGGGTTTTCCAAATTAGATCTGAGGAAAGAGTCCAGAAAAGGGGGAGAAGCCAGGCAGTATGTGGTAGAATACCAGAGAGGAGGAGGAATAAAGGGAGAAGCACGAGAGGATTGGCAGTGGGTGGAAGGGCTGTTTAATCCTCCTAGGGTTATTCAAGTCCCTGGTTCTAGTTGTTTCGTTGACCCAACCAAAAGGGCCTCCTACTTTATCATGACTTGGTCATTCCACTCCTCAAATAAATAAATAAATAAACAAATCCTTCCAAACAGGATATAGTGGTACACACCTATGATCCCAGCTACTCAGGAAACCGAGGCAGGAGGATCGTGAGTTTGAGCCCAGATTCAGCAACATAGCAAGAACCTGTCTCAAAATAAAAAATGAATAAGAAGACATGTGAAGCTCTGGGTTCAATCCCCAACTCTACCAAGGGGGAAAAATGTCTTCCATTCTCAAAACTGGATGGAGTTGGGCCTTGTATTTCAAATGTCCCGAGGAGCATAGATCATCTACTGCCAGACAAGGACCACCCTTGGCTCCAGACAATTGCCCCAAGGCCCACATACAAGCAAGCAGTTTCTCCCCCTTTCACAAAGATTCTTTTGGAGATTTATTCACAGACGTTATTATTTCTGTTTTTTGTTTTTGCAGTACTGGGGATTGAACTCCGGGCCTCACGTGTCCTAGGCAAGCACCCTATCAATGAACTACACCGCCAGCCCCTTTTTATTTTTACTTTGAGACAAGGTCTTAACTAAGTTGCAGAGGCTTGGCCTCACAATGGTGACTGTCCAGCCTCAGCCTCCTGAGTACCTTGGATATGTGCACCACCAGGCCTTAAGGATACTAATAGCTTGAAGATACTATTTTTAAAAAAACGAATATCTCACAGTTATCAATATTGATCTTAATTTTGTTAGCATAATATTAATTCAATATAAGTGAGCAAAGATTTTTTAAGCATCTATTGGGTGTCTGGGACATCATTCTGTTCTGGGAACCTGAGAGAAGACAATGACCAAAAACCACAAAGCCTCTATATCCTGCTCTAGCCTGTTTGCTAGACCTGTGTCCAGCTACCGCGGACTGCTGGCTTTCACAACAAAAACGTATTGTCTCCCAGTTCTGGAGGGAGAGGTCTGAGATCAAGGTGTTGGCAGCATTGGTCCCTTCTGAGAACAAGGAGGGAAGGGTCTGTACCAGACCTCTCTCCTTGGCTTATAAATGGTGTCTTCTCCTAACTCCATATCATCTTCCCTCTCTGTGCATCTGCATCCACTTTTTCTCTTCTTATAAGGACACCAGTCACATTGTATATTCATTTTAAGTGAATTAGCTCCTAAAGACTCTGTCTCCAAATATGGTTGTATTCTGAAGTACTAGAGGTTAGGATTTCAACATATAAATTTTTGAAGAGACACAGGTCAGCCCACAACAATCTTCATTGTTTGAAGCCAGCAAGACTTAGGTACTGTCTGTTACTGTAGCGTAACCTAGGCCACCTTAACTGGCACAAAGAAACAATTACATGCAGGCTCAGAATGACAATGTCAGGATTGATTCCATAATTTGGCTATTGTGAATTGTGCTGCTATAAACACTGTAATGAGTGTATCACTGAAATTCACAATAGCCAAATTATAGAATCAACCCAGATGCCCATCAATAGATGTATGGATGAGGAAAATGTGTACACACACACACACACACAATGGAGATTTACTCAGCCATGAAGAAGAACAAAATAATGGCATTTTCTGGTAAATGGATGGAAATGGAGAGCATCATGCTAATTCAGATTCAGAAAATCAAGGGTCGAATGTTTTCTCTCATATGTGGAAGTTAAAGCCAAATAAGGGGAAAAAAGCAATGAAGGAGGGGATCTGACATCACAAAGATCTAGGGAAGATCAGTGGAGTAGGGGAAGGAGGGAGGAAAGAAGGGGAATGGAAAGAAATACTGAATGAATCTAACAAAACCATGTTATGTACACATACACATGTTCCAAAGGGAATATCTCCTTTATATGTATGTAGAAAGTACTGATAAAAAATAAATAAAGATGTGAAAGGAAGATCAGTAGAATAGATGAGAGAGAAGCAGGGGAGGGAGGAGAAGAGGAAAAGGGAAGGGAAATGGGGATTGAAATCAATCCTCATATATATAATTATGTCAAAAGGAACCCAGATACTATGTATAAATATAATGCTCTAATGAAAAATATGGCAGCATCTTTGAGTTGTCTGTGCATATTTATAATCCTATTAAAAAAACATGCCAGGCGCTTTATGAAAAAAAATTATCTGCATCATAGCCATGAATAAGTTAGCCCACACCAGTGTATGAAGAGCTCAAACATCATTATTTTTGCCAGTTTGGGAAGCTGCAGGCAGGAAAGACAAACCTCTCTTTCCAGGCAGACAGGAAAGCCCAGTCCGCAGGACTCCTAGCCCAGTGCTGTGCTGTGACTGCTCCTTCCCACCTCACGGGGCTCCAAGATGGCATGCCAGTCACCCAGACAGATTTCCTCCCCTCAGGCTCATCCATGGGTGCCAACACCCGGGAGCCTGTCACTCCTCCTTGACTGTTATGAACTCTGATGCTTCCTGCTCACCAAGGTGTTATCATCTGACTGGTGACAGGTTAATTGCTGAATCACCTGTCCAAGTGTTTGCACTGCCTGCCCGCCTCGCCTCCTGTTTCCTCAAGGCTTGGACACAGCCAGAAAGCTCAAGGTGGTTCCTTCTCCTGGGAAGGTCTTTCCGACTGAGAAGAGTACCCTGGGGGAGGAAAATACCCCGTTAGTTTGTGTAACTGCTATAATAAATTATCTCCAACTTGGTGACTTATAACAAAAGAAATTTATTCTCTCAGAGTTATGGAGGCCAGAAGTCCTAAACCAAGGTGCCAGCAAGTGTGCGTCTTCTGAAAGCTCCTAGGATGATCCTTTTTTACCTTTTCCAGCTTCTGGTGGCTGGCTCCTGGCATCCTTGGCTTTCTTGATGGATTGTTCTGCTTTCGTCTTCATGGGGCTCTTCTCTGCTTCAAGTCTGCCTCTGCTTTTCTCTTGTAAGGATGCTTGTCATTGGATTCATAATCCAGAATGATCTCATCTCAGGATTCTTTTTTTTTTTTTTTGCACAGGGATTGAACTCAGGGGCACTCGACCACTGAGCCACATCCCCAGCCCTATTTTGTGTTTTCTGTAGAGACAGGGTCCCACTGAGTTGCTTAGCGCCTCGCCATTGCTGAGGCTGGCTTTGAACTCATGATTCTCCTGTCTCAGCCTCCCAAAGTGGTGGGGTTACAGGCGTGCACCAGCGCCCGGCTTTATCTTAGGATTCTTAATCTGCAAACAACATGATTCCAAATAAAGTCACACCCCCAGCTTCTGGGGATTAGGATATGGATACATCTTTTGAGGGGGCCATCTTTCAACCCACTACACTGCGTAGCTTCATAAAAACATCTTCCCACGACCAGAGTGGGATGTAAACAAAGCTCGTGTGCTGACTGTTGGCCCTTTCTTCATGGGCTGGTCTCGTTACAGTCTCTGAATAGGAAAAACCCACTGTCTTTCCTTTCTCACCCCTCACAACACTCCGTGCTTCCTGAGCTCTTTGCTTGGGGCCCCAGATGCGTAGGGATTTGGCCACACCAAGCAATGCTCCAGTACTCTGGACACCCACTGGATGTCCTATGATCCAATTAGCCTGCCTACCTGTAATCAATGCTAACCCCACAGGTTAAGGATGCAGTCCCACAGAATGCCACCCCGCTTCCTATGCCAATTCCAAGTCCAAGTTGTCACCTGAGCTTCTTTCTGACCCACCAACTACAACTCTGAGGTTCCATAATCCCCTCCTCAGGCTTTGTAATTTGCTAGAACAGCTCACAAAACACTGGGAATACTCTACCTACAAAGTATACCAGCTCATTATGAAAGGATACAACTCAGCTCAGGAGCAGCCACATAGAGGAGATGCAGAGGGTGAGGTGGAGGGAGGAAGGCAGGGAGCTCTGGTGTTCTTCCCAAGTACACCACCCTCCCAGCACCTCCATGGGTTCAGCAACTGGGGAACCCTAGGAGCATCAGGATCAGGGATCTTGATGGAAGCTTCCTCACCCAGGCATGGCCTCTAGCCCCTCGCTCCTTCCCAGAGGATGGGGAGAGGGTGAGGCTGAGAACTACAAGTTACTACTACTTCTAATCATGGCATGGTCTTTCTGGTGACCAGTTCCCTTCCAGAACCCCCAAGAATCACCTCATTTCTTCCTGCCACCCAGGAAATCCCAAAGAATTAGAGCTCTGCATTAGAATCAGGATTAAAGACCAAATATTAGAAAAGATGCACCTAGAACTATTTATTTATGTATTTATTTATTTTATGATACTGGAAAATGAACCCAGTGGTGCTCTACCACTAAGCTATACTCTCAGCCTTTTTAAAAAAATGTTTTATTTTGAGACAGGGTCTCACTAAGTTGCTGAGGCTGACCTCAAACTTGTGATCCTCCTGCCTCAGCCTCCCAAGTCACTGGGATCACAGACATGAGCCACTGTACCCAGAAATAAATAAATAGACAGATTAATTAATTAATTAATTAATTATATATATGGTCATAGTATCCTTCTATTTCCCCCTTGTTTCCTTAGCCCAGAATACTCATGCTTATCATCAACTAATTCAGTCTAAGTTTCTAAAGGGTTAATATGTAGCTCTTCCACAGACGTTTATATTTTAAATTCAAATAATAGAAGGACAGTGCCAAATGCAGCAGGAAAAAAATCTCTCTGCAAAATTTTGGACATTGGTGAGGGATATATTTCTGGAAGAAAAGAGGGAAGCGGAGTGGTAGGGTGCCTTCCGCTCGGTGCGCTCTCAGCTCTAGCATTATGTCAGTTACTGGGACTGACTCAGAAAACACTGGTCAAACAGGTGCCTAGCTTGAGGCTAGGAGTTGTTTCCTTTTTGTTCTTGTTGTGTGTGTGTGAGACGGAGAGAGAGAGCATATAACACAGAATTAACAGTCAAAATAGCCTCAATGAGCTAGGTTACTGAAGCCACGGAAGTTACACTTCACGAGGATAATACATTTAATATAACTAATAAAATAGCTATTTTTTCTTTTAGTGTTTACAACAACATGTAGGCGCTGTGCTTGTTTTTAAAATAAATGTCCCCATTTGATGTCAAGTGTTAGCTATCTGTGTTCAAGATGGGAAAAAAAATCTTGCTTCAACACACACACACAAATCTGAAGCTTTTGGCTGATCACAAGCTCAGTAAAAGAGTAATATCATCAGTACGTGTGGCTGCAAAAAGGGGCCACAGGGTCAGGCTGTTTTCATGACTCTGTGGTGCCCAGATCAAGGGTAGTAAATAAACCCGATTTAGCAAGAGGCTGCCTCTTGCAACCCCTCAACTGAGCTCAGGGCCTCAAGGGACACAAGATGGAGGAGGGAACTTCCACTGTCATAGTTTATTAGTGGAAAGAACATCTTCCTCAATCCTGGCTGGTTTCTTGCTCCTTGGAGATGGTTTGAACATTCTGGAAGCAAAGCTTAAATCTTCCCTGTGGCAATCTCTCCCACCACTGATCCAACCCTGAAGGGGTCATCTCTGGGCTCCAGGTCTTCACCCTGCCTCTCTCCTGGGGCATCCCCAAGGCCTCCTTCCTACCACAGTGGTCCAGCTCCTGACTTAAAATTCTTTCATTCCTACTTCAAAATCCAGCTGCACTCATTTTTGCTTGAGCCTCTGCTCTTGGTAGGTCTCCCCGGGACAAGGACCCCGTGATAGGCAAGTGGAGGGAGAGTCAAAGCCTTGGAGGCAGAGTTCCAAGGGAGGCAACCAGAACAGGGCTGGACACCAGATCAGCTGGAACCGCTGGAGGAAATGAGGATAGATGACCAGGAGAAGACTTCAGGAGTACCAAGAGCTAAATGCCATCAGTGATGATTCTAACCATCTTCTGTTGGATAAATAGCTCCAGACTCTACCCTCCATGCTTCTACGTCCCGCTTATTTATCTTAACTTTCACTGAGACTCTTAGGAAAATTCAACATCCCTCTTTAGAGATAAGCAAATCAAGGAGATGACTGCTCAAGCAACTTGCTTGAGATCCAATAGCAGAGTAAATGCCAGGACCAGCAGGGCCCCATGCCACTCTCTCCCATCTAAAAGCAGAAAGTGAGGAGATTTATTATGCTTCACACCAGAAGATAAATGTAGGAACAAGGGCCAACATTCCAGGAGGCAGATTTTTGGCTCAGTCAAGGCAAAGATTCTGTTAATAGTCAAAGCTGCCCGGCAACGCGTGGGCGGCCTCTGGGCCCTGAGCCTCCCAGCATGGGAGCGGCCACGCAGAAGCCGGTGGACCATCTGCCATGGGTATATTAAGGAATTCTGCCCTGAAATGAAGGTTGGGCCAGGAGAACTTGAAGACAGGATATATATGTTTTGCTCAAGGAACCCCTGACAGATTCTGACCTATAAAAGCCTGACACTCTAGAACTCCCAGAGTCTGACAAACTCCTTTGTGATATGAAATCCACAACAGCCAATGTCATCTGATCATACCAGAGGGAAGCAGTATTTGGGCAGGTTTGCTCCTGGGCGGTTTCACCTAGTCCATCCTCTCCCGTTTAGGATGAATTTTACACTCACCCCATTTTTTTCTTTCCCTTTATGCGATGAAGAACAATGGTGCACTGATATCTCCCCGAGAGCATTCCTGAGACATGAGTAAGAGAACTCTCCACTCTCTCCGTGAATGATTGCACCTGTGCCAAATATCAATTCACACTTCATAACGAAGTTTTAGTTTCCCAGGCTGTGTATTCTAAGAATCTGGTGTGAGAACCTCCAGCATTCTCTCCGTCATGATGGTTCTCCATTTCCCATGATGGTTCTCCATGGTGTTTAGTGTCTTTATTCTGGAGGCCTAAGAGCTCTGATACAAGAAAAGAAGGATCCGCATTCTGTAACAATGACAATCACTATCTCCTTGTACTTACCATGGGCCAGGTCCCATCCCGAGCTCCTTAAATATATTAACTCATTCATCTTCCTGAGAACTCCACGCAGTACGCTCTATTCGAATTATCTTCATTTTAAGGATGTCCATTGTCCACCCTTAAACCACATTATCCTGCTTGGAGGGTGGGCCCGCTGAAAACCCAGGGATCTTGGGTGGGTTTCCCACTTCCCTGGGCTTCAACCTTTTTATCTGTGAAATGAAGAAGAGTCTGGGTGCTGCAGTGCCACCTCCAGCTTCCAATAGGCAGCATGCCAGGGCAGTGGCGGTACAAATGTGGTTCTACGTACACACCTGTCAGCACCTCCAGCCACCCAAAGGAGAGGCTCCTTAGTCCATCTGCGGAACTCTCCACACAGCAAGGTGACTTAAATGATTCAGAAACCTGTTTCCCCAGGTGGCGTGCTGTTCTCTGTAGCAATTACAACCCATTTCCCACATTTATTCCTGAACGCAGCTGGAGAAACCATGCCTGACCTGTAGTGCGACACCCTCCACATCTTAAAAGTCATTTATTAACAGTCTTTAACTTCCTTTTGAATAAGTATCCCATTAGTCATATCCTTTAGACTCATTTATTCTTTTACCTAACATCCATTTGTTAAGTGCCCATAGTGCATCAGACACCATGATAGGCTCTGTGTTTATGTTTATAGTTTGGTGGCACCTGAGTTGGCAGCTGTTTTAAGGTTATAGTAACTGCTGTGAATCTTTACAGTTCTAAAGCCAAGAGATAAAAATCTAGTTCTTGTTCAAGTAAAGTTTGTCAATTTTCTGTCGCTGTGACAAATTACCTGAGATAATCAACTTATAGGGAGGAAAGGTTTATTTTGGCTCATGGTTTCACAGGTTTCATTCTATGGTTGCTTGATCCTATTGCTTTGGGCCTGTGGTGACAGTACATCATGGTGGGAATGTGTAGTGGAAAAGGCCTGTTTAGCTCACAGTGACTGGGAGGCAAAAGAGAGAGAAAGGAAGGGACAAGGGTCTCAGTGTCCTCTTCAAGGGCACACCCCCAATGACCTAACTTCCTCCTACCAGGTGCCACCTCTTAAAGGTCCTATCACCTTCCAATAGTGCCAAGCTAAGAACCAGCCATTAACACCTGAGCCTTTGGGGAACATTACTGATGCAAGCCACAGGATAAAGGGCAAATCCATTCTGACTCAGATTCTTTGTCCCTCTGTGGCTCCCCTCTCCCTTCAGCTCCTGACAGGACATGGGCAAGAGCAGACAGCACACCTCTCTCCTAATCATTGCCCTAATCACACACATCCTACTCACATTACCTGGCTGACCACCTAGATATGAGGGTTGGGGTGGATGGTGGGGAGAGGTTTGCCAGCTAGACTGTCAGCCCAGCTCGGTGGCCTCTTCCCAGAGAGGGGTCCTCCCTCTCCCTGGGTGGCAGCTAATGCGAAAGCTCTTCAGTGGTTATTTGAGGCAAATGGACCAGAATGCAGCCATCTGGGGCAGCTGGACTCCGCACCCCTAGGATTTCCCTGAGCGGCTCAGCCTATGTCAGGGGTACTGACATTGCTCAACATACCTTTGGAAATTACTTTTAAAGCAATTTGTGAGCAAAGGATCATATTTTGTGAACCCCGCAATGGTAGTGAGATGTGTTCTCTGTGGACTGATTTGAATTCTTGCAAAGTCATGAGTCATTCAGAGTGGAGTCGAGCATGAGCCAGTACAGGGCGTAGTCATGCTGCTTTGAATGAATGTCAAAATGTACCAAGAAAGCAAGGGGACTGATTCTCTCATGTGTCTGCCAATTGGCTCTGAAAGCAATTCCCTGAGATAAACTGCACCCACAAAATATTTTAAGCAAGGGAAGAACTATTTGATTAAGGCAGCCAGAGGGAGAATGCTGTTCTCTGGATATTAAATATGTGATCTAGGGCAAGTCTCCAGATCCTCTCGGGGCCTGTTTCCTCATCTGTAAATCAGGAGGGGTGTGGACTAGACCACTGGAGCTCCCCTGGAGCCCTGGCATTCTGGATTCTCAGGACAAAACTTTCTAAGGTGGCTCTTTCCAACCCCACCTCTCATCTGCATAGGTTGGTCTGTGACCATCTGTTTTACATACCATCTCTCTATTGCCAAGACAGCCTCACATCTCTAGTTATTTACACATCATTCCTAGAGTTGAAGGAGCCCAGGCTGGAAGATGTCCATCAGGCTGCTTATGGGTCCTACCTCTCCCACCATGTGTGGCACTGGACAAGCCTTGGAGCCTCTGGTTCCTTATAGACAAACTGAAAAAGGACAGTCCCCACCCCAGGGAAATGGTGTGGACTCAGTAAGATCACTCAGTGTCTTAGCATGACCTTGGAAAGCACCAGTCACTGGGCTGTTGTGATGGCTACTATTCCCCTCCCTACCGTGGATCTGCTCTCTAACAGCCACTCAGGTCAGGGATCTGGTGGATGGGAGGACGCACTGCTGCCCTCAGCAGTGGCTCTCTTGGGATAGGTCTGCTTTTAAAAAGTAACAATAAAAGCTGCTAATTGCTCCTCCCTGTTCCCAGCTCTTCCTTTGGGGCCTGCCACATGAGAGTCTGACCCATCTGTATGGGACAGGTCTCCCTGCTGAATGCTAGATATAAACTTCCTACTTGCCTCTCCAGAGTCCTCCTCTTTGTCCTTTCTCTAAGCATTCTTCATCAAAATGAATTCTTGTTCCTTAGCAATTCTGACTCCTCCTGCTTGAATGGGAATCAACTTGTCCTCATAGTCCTTAAAGTGGAACACATGGAATGGAGCCACAGTGGGGCTGGCCTGCTCAGCAGGAGAGGAATGTCACAGCTACACATGACAATCACCAGGGTCCCTGATGCCCAGCTCCCACTCTGCACCACTTATAGATTCCCCAAGAATTTGACATCATTACATTTAAGCTTCCAGGTGATTCCAACACGTAGCCAAAGTTGGAAACCACTGTTGTGGATACTTATTCCTCTTAATGTGGTCTCATGTTACAATCAATTTTTGCCAGTTTCATTCACCACGGTGTTGAATCGTGTTAAGTCTACTATTAAAAAAATCACGATGTCTTATGTTACATAGTGAACAACCCTGGATCCCTCTTCTCTATTGTACCTTTGTTTTTTTGGAAAGTATTTAAATGCAAGTATGTTATACTTATGTAGATTCCTTTTTTTTTTTTTTTTTTTTTGGCTAAATTGTCTTTTTTCTATAACCTAGAAGTCAGGAAACTACTTCTGAAAAGGGCCCAATAGTAAATACTTCAGGCTTTGCAGGCCACATGGTCTCTGTCACAAGTAATCAATTCTTCCATTATAGTTCAGAGCAGCTATAGATGTCCATAAACAAATGAGTGCAGCTGTATTCCAATAAAACTTTATTTACCACAACAGACAGTGGGCCAGATTCACCTACAGGCTGTAGTTTGCCAGCCTCTGTGTAAATGATCAATTTCATTTTGGTACCCAATTCTGTCACACAACACATCAGCTATACCCTCCATCTTCCTTTGATCAACAAATCAGATGAGCAACTTTGTTTCTATCTAAATCTTTGATAAAACTGTTGAACAAGACCAGTCCAAAAAAAAAAAAAATGCCAGTCAAAACCATAATAATATATCACTTCATATCCATCAGGATGGCTATCATAAAAAAAAAAGGAAACAAAAAATGCTGTCAACAGTGTGGAAAAATTGGAACACTGCACCGTACTATACAATAAAGTTGTATAGCTACTTTGGAAAATAGTATGGCAGTTTCTCAAAAAAATTACAGAATTGCAATATGCTATCCTTTGGAAGATATGGATTGAAAGCAGGGACTTAAATATATATTTGCTTACTAATATTCACAGCAGTATTATTTACATAGGCAAAAGGTAGAAACAACTCAAATGCCCATCAAAGGATGAATGAATAACAAAATGTGATATATGTACATATAGGAGTGTTCTTTTCAAAAGTAATGGAATTCTGACATACTGCTGAACCTTGAGGACACTGTGTTAAATGAAATAAAAGTCAGATACAAGAGGATAAATATTGCATGATCCCATTCATATGGGTACATACAGTAAAGTTGTAGAGGCGAAGTAGATCAGAGGTTACCAGTGGCTGGGAGGGAGGGGATGTAGCATGGGGAATTAATGTTAATTGGTATAGAAATTCAGCTGAGAGAATGAAAAATTTTGGAGATGGATAATGGTGATGGCTGCCAAGGTGTGAATGTATTTAATACCACTGAACTATATACTTAAACATGGTTGAAATGGTAAATTTTATGTTATGTTTATTTGACTACCATTTAGGAACTTAAAACAAGGACCTGGAATGGGGCTCAGTGGTAAAGTGCTTGCCCAGCATGTGTGAGGCCCTGGATTCAATCCCTGGCACTTTAAAAAAGCAAAACTAGCCAGGCGCGGTGGCGCAAGCCTGTAATCCCAGCACTTAGGGAGACTGAGACTGGAGAATCGCGAGTTCAAAGCCAGCCTCAGCAATGACGAGGCGCTAAGCAACTCAGTGAGACCTTGTCTCTACATAAAACACAAAATAGGGCTGGGGATGTGGCTCAGTGGTCGAGTGCCCCTGAGTTCAATCTCCAGTACCAAAAATAAAAAATAAAAAAAGTAAAAAAGCAAAACTAAAAGCAGACCTTGAAGGCCTGCCTCTGAGGACCTCCCTCCAGTTGTCATCAATGCCTGTGTGACTCTATTTCCAATGCAACTTTTCAGAAGGTAGTGTAGAGCTAGTGATCGAAAACCGCGAATAAAAATAAAATAAATAAACCTGATGTCTGTCTTCCATTGATTTCACCTTTTTCCCATTACAGGTGGTCACAATAGTGCTCCTAAGTACCTCCGCACACTGGCTAGTCTATTAGCACATCCTCTCATCTACCAGTTTGGTCACCTGTCAAGGACAGAGCGGAGTTTGGCTTTTATTCTGGAAAAGACACTTGATGAAGGTCTCAGGGAGGAGCAGGCAGGGTGCTGAACCCAGCATGGTCCAGAGATGCTTTGACTGGGGTCCCCTCAGCTCCCCAATCTGAACACATACCTGGGAAAATCTTCCGGGTACCCCATGACAAGTATACAAGTAAACAAGGTCCTTTTCTTCCATGTTTTTGCTGATCTCTGTGTATCATACAAAATGCCCGCAATAGAGCCAACCATTAGAACAACGGATTCTGGTGGGGATGGAGCCGCTCTGTGGTGTGTCGCGCCCTCTAGTGTTGACTCGGGGGAAAGGTCAGACAAACAAGCTTTGGAAGCTGGCCTTCTGTTTGGCATTTTTGTAACACGATTAAGTTTGTTATGTAATTTCCATATTTTAACTATAACTCTAATGAAAACGTTCACATGTTAATTTGAAAACACCTAGGACTAGGTAACTGTCAAGAAAGGAAGAAAAGAAGGGAAGAAAAAAGGAGGACAAAAGAAAAAAGGAAATGAGGATGCTTTTTTTTAGTTCTGTTTCTCAAGACAACGTTCTATGGAGATAAAAGTTATCTTAGAACATATGATTTATTAAGGAGCACTGTTAATTTCTATTTGTTCCCTATATTCCCCTTTCACCATTATCTCACAGTTCCACAATATTTCTTTTTTTAAAATTATTTTTAATTTTTTTTAGTTTTAGATGGACACATCTTTATTTTTTTAATGTGGTGCTGAGAATTGAACCCAGTGCCTCACATGTGCTAGGCAAGTGCTCTGCCACTGAGCCACAACCCCAGCCCTCATAATATTTCTTAGTCTTCCATCTACCCTAAAGTGAAGAACTACTACAACAGATATGCTCTAGAGGCAGAATTTCACAACCCACACCCTTATTCTATAAGATTGCTTTGAACATTTTTTCTTAAAAAGAAGTGGCTGATGCAATGTTTTTGGAAATCACAGACTCAAGAAATCATGAAAACTATGTCCCAATCCCTTTTTATGCTCCTAAAATGTCACAAACCTACTTAAAACATGCAAACATAATTCTAGGAGATCCAGTCTCACTAAAATCCTTTCTTGGACCCCCAGATTCTTGCATAAAAATTCCAAAGAAGCCCAAGAGAACAGAGCTCACTCCTGTCATTGGATGTGTGGTCAGAGGTGAGGGAGAGTGTGGGAAGCCCGCTCCTGGCACACAGTTTGCTATTTTCAAAGACTGTCATGTGCATTGGCTCAAGAGCTCTCACAGCCACCTGGTGAGGTCAGCAGGAGCAGAACCACTCAAAGCAGGCTGACAGCCACTAGGGGACATGTTAGAGAAAGGCAGACGGAAAACAAGGATATTTTTGACATTAAAGTCAAACCTTCATAAAATATTTACCTGTCTTCTCTGTGCTCACAAAATCATATCTTTTTGTGCAAATAGCCACAGTAAAAGGAATAATGGTAGAAATGATCTTATAATGCTTGAGGGAGGCAACGACATCTCTTGGACTATATCTATCAGTGTGGTGGTGAGCTACACCTACCCAGGTGTTTGCAGGGAAGACTCTAAGAGGCTGGCCACTGAACACCAGGCCTTTCATTAAAATAATCCATGTGTTTTCAGGGGCAGGACATCCATCCTACCAATAGCATCATTTTCTCACCACCACTAAGGATGCCCAGATCAATGGCCCAGGTTGTCTGTCACCCCTTACTCTGCTGTTCTGCAAAGATCAGTGATGCATCTTGATTTCTCATTGGCCACCCTAGCACTCTCCAGGCAGTCCTACTCCCTGTCGTTGGAGACCTGTGAGTACATTCTCATGACCATCACACCTTCTTTCCTGCTAGCTCATTTTAACTTTCTACCTTCAATGCCGGGAACTACTCACCCTAGCACTCTTCCACCACCCATCACTCTTCTGTATCTTCATCTCCCTTCTAATCCTTGCTTCAGGGCCCATCCCTAGAATTCTTCATTGAAAACACTTTTAACTTTGTGGACCTCCTCCGACTTTGAGGTGCTCACCTGGTCCAGTAGACACTACTAGATGTCGATTCCCATATCCTCCTTCCTCAATGAACCTTTGTTCTGTTTAGAGTGTCCGCCATCATTTCCTAAGACAGTGGCCTTCAGACTTGAGCTGCATTAGAATTGTCTGGAGGGCTGGTTAAAATTTGGTGGCAATGTTTCAACTCCAGAACTTCTGACACTAGGTCTGGGGTGAGGCCCAAGAACTTGCTTTTTAGCAAGTTTCCAGGTGATACTGATGCTGCTGGTCCAAAAGATTAAGAACTACTGGTTTAAATTCATCCTCATAAACTGGGCTCTCACCAACGACTGATTAAAGCTAACAATTAAGTATATGGCATTCCCCTGGTCTGACTGAGCTCTGAAGGAAGAAACTTCTAGTCCCTGGTTAGAGAAAGATTTTCTTTATTGCTTGCCTCACATGAATAAGGAAGCAGGTACACCTAATTGGCACTCACAGCCATACCACAGTAGCAAGATGCAAGCCGTGAGAAGAAGCTGATCATGTGGACAGCAGAGTAGACAGATAATCTGAGTCCTTTGTGAACTTACGGGGCTACTGGATCAACCAGTCCTGGAGTCTGATCCATCTCTGAACTTCCCTTTAAGTTAAATAATTCATTTTCTTAATGACTTGTGAAAGGTTTTCTGTTAGTTGCAATAAAAAAAGCCTAACCGATACACCTAGGAGCACCAAACCCAGACCTACCCAACTATCCCTTGACTCTATTCCTATATCTAAACAGATAAATACTTTTTAAAAAATAATTATACAACCAAGTTGACTTGATTTGCTTCAAAATTATGACTGCAGCTCTCCTGTGGCACCTGTGAATGCCTGTCAGTACTCTTATAATTCGCTAGAACATTCTCTTCCTCAGTTTGTGTGGTGGTTATTCCACACTTTCTCCTCTGTCCTCAAATCACCTTTACCTGTCCTCCTGCTGTCTCAGTCAATGGTGTTGCCCAACTCTTCACAGAAAGGTGGACACAGGCAGAAAACGGCCATTCCATCTCTACCACAAAGTCCGTCAACTTCCCTGTTTGTCTCTGCCTTCTGCAGCTTCCCTCCTGTTGGAGAAGAGGAAGGACGCCTTGCACTTTTGCATTGGGTTTTGTGTTACCCAGCTTTTTGTCACTGTGACCAAAATGCCTGAGAAAAATAACGTAAGGGAAGAAAGATTTATTCTGGGCTCACAGTTTCAGAGGTTCCAGTCCATGGTCAGCCGGCCCCATTGCTGTGGACCTGAAGGAAGGCAGAATGTCATGGTGGAAGGGTGTGGTGTAGGGAAGCTACTCACCTTATGGCAGCTGGGAAACAGAGGAAGGGGCCAGGAATAAACATATAGTCCCCAAGGGCGCTCCTCCAAGGACCTATTCCCTCCACCTTGTACAGTTTTTCCCCCTCCCAAGAATCCATTCAGCTATGAATCCCTCCATGGAATGAGCCATTGATGGGGGCAGAGCACTTGTGATCCAATGGTTCCCCCCAAATCCCTGTCTCTGAATGCTGTTGCATTGGGAAACAAGCCTTCAACACATGAGCCTTCAGGGAACATTCTAGACCCAAACCATAACAGGTTTCAGTCCCCACCTTCTCTCAAGGACTCTGGTCTTGCAACAATCCCCTTCTCTTATACCACATTGACTTATTACTCCACCAGATCATTCCCATGGCAAGCAAGCTTGATCCGATCACATGCCTCTTTTTAAAAAATTCCCTCTTCCTACTAAAGCTTATCTATCTATCATCTATCTATCTATCTATCTTTATCTCTTTCTCTCACCTTCTCCTTTCCTACCTCCTATTGGCTCTTTTTAAAAAGAAAATATTTTTATTAGTTGTTGATGGACCTTTTTTTCTTGGTACCAGGGATTGAACTGAGCCACATCCCCAACCCTTTTTTGTGTTTTATGTAGAAACAGGGTCTCACTGAGTTGTTTAGCGTCTCACTGTTGCTGAAGCTGGCTTTGAACTGGTGATTCTCCTGTCTCAGCTTCCCAAAGTGCTGGGATTACAAGCATGTGCCACCACGTCCAACTTTCATTTATTTATATGTGGTGCTGAGGATCAAACCAGGTGCCTCACATGCTAGGCAAGCACTTTACCACTGAGCCACAACCCCAGCCCCTCCTACTGGCTCTTTTTTTTTAAATATTTTTTTTAGTTGTTGATGGATATTTATTTATTTTATTTATTTATATGCGGTGCTGAGAATCGAACCCAGTGCCTCACGCATGCTAGGCAAGTGCTCTACCACTGAGCCACAACCCTCGCCCCTCCTATTGGCTCTTGAACCCACTCCCATGGGGCTTTCCCAGTGTCCACAATTCTGCTAAAATGGCACTTCTCGAGGTCATCCTCATGTCAAATGGTGATTCATGTCAAAGTTATTTCCCACCACACCTGAGCAGATCTTTCAGCAGAAACTATGCAGTTGAATTCCCCTCCATTCTTAAAATACTTGAGGCTCTGAGTCTGCTCTACCACACTGGCCTCTTCTCCTGGGCTGACTTCTCCCCAGCACCCACCCCAACACCTAAATATCAATGTCCTTAAAGACTTTTGTTGTCACCCCTGTCCTTCTCTGTATCTGCACGCCTCTTGTGTGTGATCTGTCTTAGCCCCAGGGACACAGATGTATAACTGATTTGCTGTCGATCTCATGGTTCCTTCTCTGGTAAGCCCCAGGCACATTCACCTGTCAACCTGTAATCACTATTCAGACGTCTAACAGGACTCTCTCAAACTTGGAGTCACACGGGAAGGGACTAAAAGATCTGAAATCACACTAGACAAGCCAGCAATCATTACAAAAATTTCATAGCCACAATTCACATTGCCTATAGAAACACAGTTGTCACAGTATTTACTGGAACAAGCTCTACTTGTTATGTATTTGTTGAATACTATTTACTGACCTAAGTGCACTCTTATAGACGCATGAAGATAAAATCATTTTGTTATAGGAAGCTGAAAATCTTTCATTGGCATTGATTTGAACACATGCTGAATGTCTTACCTCTCATGGGAAGCAGCAGGTACCTTCTTTTCCCTTTTGAATGTCCAGCCCAGCTCTGAGGTCCAGCTGACATCAATTTATATGCTGCAGCAATTTATATGCTCATTTGTAACAAAAATAAGTAAATATGTCTGGCAGCCCAGGTTACCCTTCACCATCTTCTTTAAGATCAATGTAGCTGCTCATTGACTTTAAAAAAGAAACTTTTTGTTATGCAATAATGATGGATTTTGAACAGGTTCTGCATGAACTTTTATTCTTCTGTATGTTTTAGGGCAAAAATTTCTAGGTCCTCAAAATATCCGTACTTGAATGCTGGCTGATATTCCTTTGATTTGGGGGGGGGAGGGCGGGAAGGGGGCAGGTACCAAGGATTAAACTCAGGAGCACTGAACCACTGAGCTACATCCCCAGCCCTATTTTGCATTTTATTTAGAGACGGGGTCTCACTGAGTTGCTTAGTGCCTCATTTTTGCTGAGGCTGGCTTTGAACTTGCCATCTTCCTGCCTCAGCCTCCCAGGCTGCTGGGATTACAGGTGTGCACCACTGTGCCCTGTTCATTGATGTATTTATAAAACTAGATTATCCCATCTAAGAACAAAATGTCTTGACATTTATTCACATTGTCTTTAATGTCATTTATCAGCATTTAAATATTTTGTTCATAGAAATCTTACATATTCTTATTCAGTTCCTAGTGTTTTCTAGTTTTGTTGCTATTGTAAGTGGTTTCTTTTCAAAATTGTATTTTCTGGTTGATAGAAATTATATTGGTAGAATTATATTTTCTGCCAAGTAGAAAGGTGCTAACAATTTTGGGGGATGACCCTGTGTCAGGCAATCATGCTTAACTCTCATTATTTCTCATAATTTTCTACTACTTTCTTTGCTTTTCTCTGTAGATAATCATATTAATGCATATACTGGGAGTTTCATCTCTTCTTTCTAATATATCCTTGATCTCTCTTTCTTACTTTATAGGATTGATAGGAACCTCCAATACTACCTTAAATAACACCAGTAATACTGGACATCCTCATCTTGTTCTCAACTTTAAATGTATCTGAAGATTCTCCATTAATTCTGATATTTTCTATACCTGTTTTATAAATAACCTTTATCATTAGGAAAAACAAACTTCTTTCTATTCCTAGTTTTCTAACAGCCCTATGAATTTTTTAATGATGCCAGTGAAAGAAAAAACATGTAGATCTATGGAATACTCTAGAAAGCTCAGTGATGGATCACTTACATATTGAACCTGAATCCAAAACTGAATCACTGCTTGATAGTACAGGTAACTTCTAGAAGGATCCTAGAGTGCAGGCTGAATTAAAAGTTCCGTTCTTCATTTATACCTTTGTCCATTAACGAGTCATACCCTGTCAATAGGCAAAAATGCAAACCATATTCCTGACCACCTCTACCTTACAAAAATACGCTTCTGATACATCCCTCTCATTTCTTTCTGCTATCAGTGTGTATTTTACTTTTTCATTTATTATAAATCATAGTTACTACTTCTTTGCTATAGAAAGCTAGTTCTCCTTCAGAGCCATTAAAAAGAAAGAAGAGAGTGGTATGGACTTTCATTGTCAGTGGCTCTGTTGCTATTCATTTTTTTTTCTTTTTCTTTTTTTTTTTTTTTTTGGTACTGGGGATTGGACTCAGGGACACTCGACCACTGAGTCACATCCCCAGCCCTATTGTGTTTTATGTAGAGATAGGGTCTCACTGAGTTGCTCAGTGCCTCGCCTTTGCTGAAGCTGGCTTTGAACTCGAGATGATCCTCCTGTCTCAGCCTCTCAACATGCTGGGATTATAGGCGTGCATCTTCATTTCTTCTTGTACATCCACTTTCCTCCCTACCACATTCCTTCTACCCTGGTCTGTCCTTTAATATTTTTGTAGAAGTAAGTCTTCCAGCAATGAACTCTGTCAGCTTGCCCTTGTATGAAAGTCTGTTTCTCCTTCATCTTTTAAGAGGTATTGCCATAAGAGATAGCAAGCTGAGTTCCCAGTTTCTTCTCTCAGTACTTTAGAGATGTTTGACTCTTTTATTAATGATGATTTGTGTGCTTTCTGGCAAGAAAGCTGCTGTCATTCTTATCTTTGTTCTTCTAGGAGTTAAAGATACAGAGAGTAAGGTGTCTTTTTTTGGCTGCTTTCCAGTTATCCTGACTACCTTTGGTTTTCACAGGTTTGGATATTATGTACCTGGTGTTCATCTTTGATATTAGACATTTCAACCTATTCATCTCAATTATTTGGAATTTCTAATCTGATAGTTTTGAACACCGGCCACTCTATGATTCTTGGGTTCTGCTGACTACTTTGTCTCTTGTGGTTTTGTTTGTGTGTTTGCTTTTTATTGTTGTTGTTAATCTCATAATTTTTTAGAAAACACCTGACATCAGAGTAAACACTAATAATAATAGGACAGCAAGCACTGGAGGCAACAGTATTTATGTCTCAAATCGGCACAACTCTTAGGTCATGGATGGGGAGAGGATGAGTCAGCTGCTCAGTGGGTTTGTTTTTTGTCATGGCTGTGGTTTCTTTCAGTGACCACCAGCCTCAAATTCTTCTAGCTTTGCCTTTTGCTTCAGGTGTGCAGTGAAAGCTATTCTTACCCCACCCCCAGCTTTCGGCTATGTCTACCCACTGAGTCACAGGGGAGATCTTGTTCCATGCTTTTGCACTTTCCTTAGTGGTAGACTGTCATTGTGCGGTGCATGCTGTTAGGATCAGAGTGGGGCCTCAAGCGATTCTCTGTTGCCCTGTCTAGCCTCAACAACCCTAGGTTGGCTATGTGGCTGGACCATTTCCAGCTTATTAGAATGTTAGCCGATTTCTTTTTACCTGCACGTATGATGTCTAGGGCCGCTGCTTCCTGTCCTTGATCACAAGAGTCCTGCATCTTGTCTCTATTTAGTGACACATTTCCCTCCATGAAATTCAAGCAACTTAATTGCCCTGAAGTATTTGCTCTATGAAATACACAAGAAAATTTATGAATTTGTTATTTACCCAGCCTTCTAAGAGAAACCTTATGGTTAGGGTAAGAGCAATAGTCTTTCCAGTTTTTCTTGTCCTTGGTGAAAGAAGAACCATCACCCAAAGGTGTAGTGAAGCCCACGTGAAAAGACGTACAAGAAAGTCACTTAGTAGCTTCTGTAGTCTTCGTAACAATAAAAATTATTACACTTTTACATGAGGGCAGCAGATAATATCTATAGGATTGTAGCATCT